>ML837590.1:22537-48451 GCA_009831015.1 Picea engelmannii | reverse complement strand
AAATTAATCTGACCAATAACATGGTTGTAGCAATTAATATTTGGCAGTGAGAATGTTGGGTACACTCAATTGAAGGAGAATAAGAAGACAAAAAAATTGCAGAAGGATCAACTTGTGGTCATTCGAAAATCAACGCAGTCAAAATTCTAAATAGCAAAATCATGTCCCTTCAACAACGAACTCAATCAATATTTTTTTGGGAAAATCCATGGTTATTTACGACAAACTCAGTCACATTTAATTGGAAAAAATCACGGGCCTTTACAACAAACTCAGTCACATTTAATTAGCAAAAATCATGGGCATTTACAACAAGCTCAGGCAATCGATTTAATAGCCAAAATTGTCGGTGTTTACAATAAGCTCAAGAAATCGATTTAAAACAAATTTGTGGGCGTTTTATCAACAACTTAGTCAATCAATTTAAAGGAAAAAACGTGGGTATTTTAACAACAATCTCTGTCAACTTTTAAAAGAAAAAATGTGGGCATTTCAACATCAATATCTGTCAACCGTTAAAAGAAAAAACGTCGGCATTTCAATAGCAATCTCTGTCAACTTTTAAAAGAAAAAAAATGTGGGTATTTCAACAACAATCTCTGTCAATTTTTAAAAGAAAAAATGTGGGCATTTCAACGACACTCTCTATCAACTTTTAAAGAAAAAATGTGGGTACTTCAACGACAATATCATAAATGTTTTAAATGGAAAAATCATGGTTTCCCTTTTTCATTACCCGAATGCCAAATGCAAATGCATACATGAATGACCAAAATGCCCTTTCCTTACCAGGATACCAATTATAAAAATGTAGACAGGGAAATGATTTCATTTTTCCATTGCCAAGGTACCAATACAACACAGACATGAATAACTCAAAAACATTCTTCCATTTCCAGGATTAAAATTATAAAAATGCAGACAAGGAATCAAATCATTTTTCCATTGCCAGAATACCAATACAACGCAGACAGGAATAACAAATAAAAATGTTTTTCCATTCGAGGATACCAATACAAAAATTCAGACATGAAATCAATTTGTTTTTCCATTGCCAGAATACCAATACAACGCAAACATGAATAACAAATCAAAATGTTTTTCCATTTCGAGGATACCAATACAAAAATGCACATATGAAATCAATTCATTTCCATTGCCAGAATACCAATAAAACACAGACAATAGGAAGAGAAATGAAAGGATCCAATGGGAAAATTCATTGAAATGATCACAAGGATTCTATTACTCAATGCACAGAGAAAAACCAACAACGATGGAAGAGAATCCATATGCATAGGTCTTTTCCAGATGGCGCAAGTCAAATAATCAACCAAGGACAATAACGAAGGTAGACGACTGACATGAATGTTCTTCGCTCATCATCTATGCACAGCAAAGTAGGGCGTTGAGATCCATAGGTCTATTAACACCGAAGTGATGACAGTAGATCAAGCTCTGGGATGACTTCTCAGGTGAGGACTGATGAGCTAGGGACAAAAGGAAAAAATAACCACAATCTTCAGAAATCAATACACCACAGGGCGGTCAAGACATGTCGAGAATCAAATTCCATGGGATTCAATCAATCATTGAGCTATAGGCTATGGAAAAATTCATTCATCAACTAGAACGCTCAGAAAATCAATTTACTTACCCAATTAAACATGCATATCCAAAGCATAAATCCTACTAGAATCTACCAAGTAAAAATAAAGAAAGCATATTGTTGCCTGATCACCCACTTTGAATTGATGTCTTGCGTGCTTCGTGAAACTCCCACTTTCTGAATGACAAGACTTAACCGATACCTCCCAACCAATGCTAGGGGTAATATTATTCCCCCTTATCCCCCTGAGCCGCAAAGGGGCCACACACACTAACAAGAGAATCAACTAGCTCCCATTGTGCCTCAAAAGGTCGAGCTACCACTCCTCACTGAGCTGGGTATCCCAACTCCCACAAGCTAAGTCAATCAAGTATAGATTTTTGCAGCGTAACATTATGCCAAACAAAATAGATCTCTCTTCCTCCTCCTCCCTCCTTTATATAGATTTTCGAGGTCCTTTACCTTCCCAAAATCCCATTTAAATTAATGTTTAATAAATTAATTCCTAAAAATCCTCTGCGTACAACTGTCACCCATCCCCTTCATTCCTCCACAAATTATTTTATTTAATTAATTAATTACCCCTATTTCCCTCACCCACCTAAATTCAATCCTAGAATCGCTCCTAGGTGTCCCCATATTCCCTTACAAGTTTTAATGACTTTCCCCATTACCAATTTACTAGTTGAATTAATTTAGAATGTTTTTAAATGTTAGATACCTTACTAAGTTTGACTTTCTTCTTTCTCCCTTCTATTTCCCTTTTCTTTTTATGTTTCTCTCTTTTCCTAGTTTCCTAATTATTTTAGATTTCCCTCTTTCCCCTTTTCATTTAGAACTCAATTTTCCAGGTCTAGAAATAAACTTTTTCCCTTTTCCCTTTTTAATTAATAAATTTTAAATTATCATAATATAATAAAACAATTATTTCCCCTTTTTTTAATTTTAATCCCAACATTTTTTTATGAATCAATTAAATTGCTTACTCCCTTCTTTCTACAAGATTCATGAATATTATCATCATTATTTATTTTATTTTTATTTTTATAAATATATATATTTTAAAAGGATAGAAAAAATCTGCCACCAGTACAAGTTAGACCGAGACTTTAAATTTTGTGCTAGGCGACATTTTATTAGTGAAATTGTTTTAAAAATTTCTTATCACGTTATTCATCCTAAGGCCATATAGTTTCATTCATTAAGAACAACGTGATGTTCCCTTAAGGAATCACTAGGTGCTCCAAGGGTGCTACTCGCCTCATCTGTTTCCCTTGTGTGACGTTCCCTTCAGATGCACTATGTGTGCCAAGGGTGCCACTCGCCTCTTTCCATTTTTCTTGCATGACATGCCCTTTAGGATGCACCACATTATCTAAGGGTGCCAATCGCCTCTTTACTAACTTCGTAGACATCAAAAACCCCTCAAGTCAATACTCTGCCAGGTGAAATTGTGGGAGACTAAGGACCTCTAAGGAATAAGGCCCCTTCCTTATTGCACACCCCTTAGAATCATCGTGAGCGATTGTCAAAGTCTTCCCTCATGGCATCATGGGTCCTCTCAATCTAGGTAAACGTTAACCTACAATTCCAACCATGGCGGGAGTTCTAGTAGGCTATGGTAAGGATGTTGTCCACACCTCTCCCGCAACATCTTTGGTAGTCATGTGTGACCCCTCTACTCCACATGTGATTCTGGTTGGCAAGCTATTATCAGCTTGCATCATCAATGAATCATGTCATAAATATATACATAATCATATCGTCTAATCAGATGCACTAATATCACATATAAAACAATCAAACACCAATGGTTCACTCCTCAACTCGATCTGGAGTCCAAGGGGTTCCATCGATGCCTCTACATCCTTGAGTTCCAAAATCCTGCACACTCAATAAAACTGAGTAAATAGCACCAGTCTATGTCAATGCAACAAAACAACATGACATCAACCCATAACGCCTCATAATCAAAATCAATTTTTTAATAGCATAATAATCGAGATCACTTGCGAGAATGTGTCCTCAAAGAATAAGTTTGTTCAGTGCGTAAGAACGGGATGTTACACACATCCCCTCTTGGTCTAAACTTCGTCCCAAAGTTTCACAGTATAAGTGATGAAATAATGTGTATCACAGTATCATAATTCTATCTATCAAACTAAAATGGAAACTACTAGCTCATATCATATACGTCCTACCAAATCGCCGAGTGCGGACTATAGTTGTCCCACTTGAACTTGACCTGATATATTGTTCGATGTCATAGTTGTCGAATGCAATGATCCAAGATACAGGTTGGTCATCTATGAGCACCCCCTCCTCCGCTGCCTGCAAGGAATTCATGCCAATAACATGTGTAGGATCACTAATATAATGTCTCAAATAAGATATGTGAAAAAAATTGTGCATATGCCTCAAGGAATCAGGGAAGGCTAGTTGATAGGCTATGAGACCCTTTCTTTCCACGACCCTAAAAGGTACCATGAATGTACGAGAGAGTTTATCTCATTTTCCAAACTTGATCAAACCCTTATGTAGTTTAACCTAGGAGAAGACTCGATCGCCAACCTCGTAACTACAGTTGACAAGGTGTGCATCGACATAACTCTTATGTTGGTTTTGTGCTTCTTTAATCCTTTATCTTATTGTTTTCATTTTCTCTTCCATTTCTTGGATATCTTCTAGTCTCACCAAGACCCTATCTTCAATACGATCCCAACTCAAAGGCGTTCAACATGGTCACTCGTAAAGAAACTCGAAAGGCATGATATTAATGGTGCTTTGGTAACTATTGTTATAAGAAAACTCCACCAGTGTTAAGAATTCTTCCCAATGCTTTTATTGGTCCATCACGTACATGCGCAACATGTCCTCCAAGGTCTAGTTCATTCATTTGGTCTGCCCGTCAGTCCCCGGGTGATACGCAATACTGAAGTTAAGTTGAGTTCCCAAGGCCTCTTGGAAACTCGTCGAAAATCATCCAGTAAACACCGATCCTCGATCGGATATAATCCTCTTAGGCACACCATGCAACATCAAAATATCACTGATGAAAACATTAGCTATGTCAGGTGACTGATACATCATACACACACAAATAAAGTGACAACTCTTCTTCAGAGTGTCTACTACTACAAAAATTGAGTCATGTCTCCTTTCCGTCAGTGGAAATCCAACAATAAAATCCATCATAATAACCTCCCATTTCGGTTCTAGAATAGCGTGTGGTTGTAGTAATCATTTTGGGTGTCTATGTTCAGCCTTTACCTGCTGACATTCTAGACATCTGGCCACATAGTTGTTTAGTTCTTCCTTCATTCCCTTCCAGAATAATAAGGCCTTAAGTTTTTCCCTCATCTTTGTGACTCCTGGGTGAGCCATGTATACTTCTCTATGAGCCTCGCTAAGGATCAAAATTCTCAACTCATCATTTGATGGTATGTAAATCTAATTTTCAAACCTCAATAATCCATCATCGTCAAACGTAAACCCTTAAAATTTTTGTACCATCATTATTTTTTGTCCAATAAAACCCTCGACCTCTTTGTACCAGTGATTGTCATGTTGTAAAGTTAGAATTTGTTTCACGTAGATTCATTTAAAGAGGAATCACTGAAAAGATGCATGGTCTCCAACTCAATGCATCTACCACTTGGTTCATTGTTCCTTTTATGTAATTGATCTCGAAGTCGTACTCTCTAAGAAATTCTGACCAACCCTGTTGTCATGTGTTCAGGTCGCTTTGCGTATAGAGGTGTTGTAGTCCATAGTGGCCAGTCTTTATTTCAAATTTTCATCCAACAAGGTAGTGTCTCCAAAACTTCAAGGCATAAATGGTGGTTAACAAATTTAAATCATGTGTCGCGTAGTTCTCCTCATGCCTTCTCTATTTCCTACAGATGTAAGAGATCACTCGATTGTCTTGCATCAAGACTCTGCCTAAGACTTCCTTGGATGCATCAGTGCATACCAAGAAGTCCACATCCATGTCAGGGACATTTAGTATCAATGTTATTGTCAATAACTCCTTGAGTACTTCTCAGTCCAAACAAAACTTCTTTCTCTTATTCTGTAACTCTGTAATCGATTTTTCTATCTTCAAGAATCCCTCGACGAATCGTCGATAGTATCTTGCTAAACACATGAATCTACACACGTCTGGGACATTTGTCGATGTAGGCCATTCCATAATAACGTCGACCTTTGCTGGATCCATGGAGATACCTTCGACAAAGATGAAATTCCCTAAGTAATGGATCTTCAATTGATAAAACAAGCATTTGGAAAACTTCCCATACAATTTGTGCTCTCCCAGACACTGTAGTACCACACATAAGTGCTCATCATGCTCCTTCGTCATCCGAGAGTAAATAAAATATCATACACGAATACATGGATGAACTTATCTAAGTACTTGCGGAACATCCTGTTTATCCAACTCATAAATACCCAAGGGGCATTTATCATTCCAAATGGTTAAAAAGTAAACTCATAATTTACAAGCCTCATATTAAAGGTGGTCTTAGGGACATTCTCCTCCTTGATCCGTAACTGGTGATACCCTGATCACAAATCAATCTTTGAGAACATTATCATAGCCTTCATCAGATTGAATAGATCATCAATCCTTGGCAACAGATACTGATTCTTGATTGTTGCCTTGTTCAATTGACGGTAGTCAATGCACAGCCTCCAAAAACCATCCTTATTTCATATGAAAATAATAGTTTCACTCCATGATGACACACTTGGACATATCAGTCCCAGGTCCAACAATTCCTTCAGTTCCATTCTCTACTCCTGTAACTTTGGGGTCAACATCTGATAATGCGTTATCTCTATCGGTTCAGTCCCTAGTTTTAGGTCTATAGTAAACTCCAATTCCCTCTCCAACAACATCCCAAGTAACTCATCCAGAAATACATATGCAAACACTCTCACCACCAGAAGATGTTCTAGACCTTTCGCCACTCCCTTCTCATTTAACGCAAGGTTCGCATAAAGCTTGCACCCCTTGCACATGCTCTTCCGTAGGTGGAAGGAAGAGATGAACCTCAGGGAAAATCCCCAATTCTAACCTACAATCACAAGTCCTTGTCCTTCATCATCAACCAAGCTCAACTGTTTTGTCTTAGATTTGAGTTTCACCTCTTGCAATTCCAACCAGTCCATACCGATCACAACATCATAAGATCTAAATATCGTAATGTATAGGTTGGCCTTGGTGAAAAACTCTCCTAGGTTAAGATATGACTCATAACCTTTCGAGAAACCCGTTGTTTTTCTCCCGAAGCCATCTCTACAAAGATAAACTCATCCTGTTTGACTGCATTTAACTTAATCCTTTTTAGCACTGCATGAGAAATGAAACTCTCGGTAGCATCGATATCTATCAAATATTAAGGTTCCAATCAGTTATGGTACCTAGCATCTCAAGCATAGTTGAGTGGTGGTCTTCCAAACAGTTATTCACCGTTGCATGAATCTTATGGACCTTTCCCAAATATCCCATGGTAGTGGGTCCAACTGATCAAGATGCTCTAGTCCTCTTCACTGGGTCATCACGCTAGAAATGTGGCTCCCCAATTTCCAACATACTTTCTTCGGTCCAGTAATCCTGGTAACTGAAGTAGAAGCTGAAATCTAACACTAAGGCCAACACAAACTTGTTGACTGTAATTTTCTCGGTAATTTGGGAGAAGATCATACTGAAGCAGCTCCAAAACGGGCCTCGTACTCAGGCCCCGTGTGATTTCCTTGTCGCAAGGCATCAAAATCATGGAGCCGATGCTCAGCGAATTCCTCAGGATATACCTCTCCTAGAACCATTCCTCGAACAGTTCCCATGAAACATCATCAACCACCATGTTCAAATGTGGCAGGAGCGTCTTCTTCCATAGAAGAGCACTCCCCTTCAGTTGAAAGACCACCTTGTGGACCTTCAGGATGGAGGTCAAAATTGTGAAGCATGAAGCACAATTCCCTTCCCTACAACTGTGCCTCGATGGCACAACCATTCGCGATGCTCATGGACTCAAGAACTCAACTCTCTCGAGTTCTTGGTGGATGTTAATGATACTAGTTAGGGAGCGTTGTGGACCCTCAGGTGTACAGGTTCCTTGGCCTCCTCACAGTACCGATGGTGAATGAAGGGCCTTTCACATTACCTGGAAGAGCCTTGTCATACCATCATCATCCCTTAAAGAAAGCGAATCCAGCCCAAATACTTTCCCCTCCCCTTGGTGGTTCAACTCCGAGTGTAACGACCCTACTTAAATAGATGTATAGGATTATTAATTATAATTAGTTTAATAATCTATCTGTCCTAAAAGTTAGCTAAACAATAATTATTTCTTAAATAACATTAACTAATTAATTATTATTAATTACTTGTTCATGATTGTCAAGGATTAATTAATTATTAACTGACTCATTAATTAATTAAGTAAATAATTAAAGGGGGTTAATAAATTATATTTTTAAATTAAATCTTACGTATTCGGGAAGGGATAGGGAATTAACTATAAGATAAGATAATAAATAATGAGAGGATAAAATAATAAATAAAGGGGATAAGGAACATGAATAATGGGATAAGGGGCATTAACTACGAAAGGATAAGATAATTAATAAATGGATAAGGAAAGTAATCAAGGAGGAAAAAGTTGGTGAAGGGGCAATATGAGCGGAGGAGGTTACGAAGGAGAGGATCATTCTACGAGAGATTTTGATTGATTTTTGGGGCTCTCTTGGATTTGCAGAGAGGGGAGTTGAGATCTGGAGTCGGAAGGTTTAGTACAAGAACACCAGTTTGCTGGAGGTTTTGGGTACGGGGTCCAGGATATCCATATAATATCCTAGAGCTAAGGAGTTGTCCTAGTTGGCAGGGTGGAACAAGGTTTGGGCAGTGTTGGATCCATTTCAGCACGAACAACCAGATCGATGGAGGAAGTAGCATCAGACCAAGGTATTTTAAAATTATGTATTTGTTTTATTCTGTTATAAAATTTTATTATTCATTGATCAATTTAAAATGCGTATGTGCTCAATTAAAAGGAATTATTGATTTTTTTGAAATCAAGTAACTATTACAGTTTATGTTTGATTAATTATTTGATTTTAAATTAACATGGTCTCTACACATGGTATCAGAGATTTTTCTTGAAATTTGGGCCCGAGGGCCAAAACTCCAGGCTCTAACTCTAGCTACGCCTAACCTACAAACCAAAAATAGAAATTTTAACACAAATATAAAAAATAAATGCAATACGAATTGAAAATGTAAAAACAAATTTACCAAAGTAAAACAAGCAACTAGGGCTGTGACAATTATTTTTGCATCTGATCTCTTTGCAACTTCTGACAAAACCCTCTTAGAAGACAAAATTAAAAAAATAGGAAGTAGATTCTATGGTTTTCTACTCTTTCTTTGAAACTCGCAAAAACACATTAAGCGAAATTCGCTTGAACTTGTTCATATTTAACTTCCAACCCATAAATATGAAGAAATCAAGATTAATATAAGGGTAAATTTGTGGCAATTATTTATAAAGTTTAACCTTGAGCCAAGAATAAAATGAAACGAATTCCAAGATAAATATCCACACCAAATTTCCATAATAATTTCAATATTATAACCTTAAACAAGAAAATACATGAGAAGAAATTCCAAGCGAGTTTGCCCCAATCATTTTAGCAATAAACCAAAAAAAAATGGGATAAGGAATTCCAAGCTATATCTGGGCGGGAATTTACAGTAATAATCTTAAAAATACAACATTATCCTAGAAAAAACAAAACAGGAAGATGAATTCCAAACCAAATTTCCACGTGAATTTGCCATAATAATCTCAAAATGATATCCTTAAACTAGGAATAAAAATAAAAAAAGAAAAAAAGAAAAAAAGAAAAAGAAGAAGAGAAGTTTCAATAATCTCTCCACGAAATTGGCAGAATTATTTCAAAAATATATCCTTAAACCAAAAAACAGGAAGAACCGGATGGAATTCTAGGGGCTCTCTATGACCGAGAAGCCAAGGAGGGAAATGGTGCATGGTTGAAGTCATTAAGCAGGCAATGTTGTTGCGAAATAAATGCTTTATAAGACCTTCCACAAGCATGAAATGTCTCTTAAACAAGTGACATATGCCAAATAATGGGCAAAATCTTAGCAAACTCCTACTACTTTAAATTTTTTTGGATGTGTACTGAAACTTGATGCATTTTCTACTAACTTATCGAGTTCAACAAACCCACAACAAATCTCATTAAATTTCAGAGATTACGGAGAATAAGAAAATACCGCCTTTCGCCTTGTGAGTCATCCTCCCTATAAACCAAGGCTTTCTTCGTATAAAGTCCGACACCAAACTTCGTACGATTAAAAATTAGCAGCCGAAAGAATTCATGCGATATACTTCACCATTTTCGCCACTTTGGCAACTGCTTCTGATGACTTCCACGACACCGGCTCATCCGTGTCCAAGTTTTCCTGAAAATTAATCAGAAGAATGGCCAGGAAATACAACTGGTTGAAAGGTCATTCTTCAAAGGTCGCGCTTCCTGGGTGCTCAAGATCCATTGTCATTCAGACCTCAATATTGATGTTAAACCAAGACTAATGTTTACTTAGTAGATAATGATTAAACAAATTTTTATTTATTAACTAATGAAGGAGAGGAATTTACATATGCCCTCTTTAATTTAATTTGTTTTTATATACCTGAAATACATAAGGCCCCGATCTCATGGCCATACCCTATATGGGTCGCAGCATGTCCTATGCCAAGAGCTCGTTCCACCATGGTCGAGTCGAAATGCGGGCTTATTGGTGGAGGCCTTCCAAGAAACATACCCACATTTTCCTCATCCTTTATCGACATACCCACAACTGTCGCTGTAGCCGAAATATGGAAGGGGGCAGAGATTTTTCTACAACACCAAAACCGTATCAGACACAAAACCTAGAAATGAAAAATAAAACAAATGGTGTTACGGTAGGAATGGGGTTTGTATTCTGGGTAGTGCGTCCACACCAGGACATCGTAGAAACGATGCCAAAGGGTAGGTCAGCCTGGAGCTATGGTCGTGCCCTCTGGGAAGCTGGCCATGGAGCCAGGGTCGTGCCCATAGACCTGAGAAAGAAAGAAAAAAATTTGAACAACAAAGACCTGGACCGCAGATTATTTTCCACCTCTAACCTGCTATTACAGGAGGATTTGCAGAGAGCGTGTACAACTTTTTATCTCGAATATGCTCATATGTTTTGACCTGGAAGGGATTAAATTCGAGTAATAAGTTGGAAGTATCGGCATTACTATCAACTGTAAACCATTTTCAAAAGTTATCTCTGACATATCCACTGCAATCCCCCTGTTGGGGCGGCGGTGCGATGGTCGTTGGTTTCAGTGAAGAAGATGAGCCTTCCTGTATCCTTCTGTGCGGCGGCACATATGTCATGGCTTCAACAGCTACTGTCAAATAGATAGATTTCTGTGTGTTTTTCTATCTAAAATGATATAAATAATATCAGTTTGTAAAGAAACACGATTTTGGAAATTATAAAGACGAAATACAGAAACTCCTCCAAAGATACCAATGATTCTATACTTAGCAGCTCTTCAGCGCCACCACCATGCACAAAGCCATGACCAGACCAGCACCAATGCACACGAGGCTACAAAGAGGAGTCTCAGAAATGATGATCATGGTGAGGGAGGGGCACGTGGGCCTCATGCCAGGACCCGCCGCCCACGTTATATTTTTTTTTTTTATATTATTATTATTTAGTTTTATTTTTTTTTTAGTTTTCATTTTGGTTAAATTGTTAAGATTTTAATTTAAATTCAACGTAAAATTTTAAATGTTTTGATTTGAAATTGATATTAAATTTAAGCTATTAAATTTTAATTTAATGTTAAATGCTAAACATAATTTAATTTAATGTTAAATTTTAAATTTTAATAAATAGAATATAATTTAAATTACATATAGTTAATTTAGAGTTTAAGTTTTATGATTAATTAATTGTATGATTAATTGATCATGTTTTAATTAATTAATTATGTTTTAAATTAATTAAGTATTTTTTCTTTTAAATGAGTAAAAAAAAAAAAAAAATTGAATTGTTAAAGGGTTTTGAACCCGCGACCACCCACCAAGCGAAGCACCTTAAGAAGAGCACTAACACCAATGCGCCCTCATAGGTCTTTACAAATGAATTCTTATACTTATTTAGATTAATTCTAACACTGTATGGATTAGAGTGGTATTATTATTAGGAAGAAACAGTATGAAGATTAAGACTAACTGGCTTATTACCTAACCTAGTGCTCCGAAGCCAATTAATCGAGTTGAATCATAACTAGTGAATGCACCGGAAATCAAAGCAAGGGATTATTTAGCACTAGTAATCTTGGTATCCTTAAGTATAAACACCGACTATCCAAGTGTCAGGCTCATGAGATCGTACACATAACTTGTCGAGCGAAGCGCCAAGTCCCTCCACTCCACTCCACCAGTCAAGTCAACGCTAAATCTCAATGCAACAATCGACAACGCCAACACTACGCGCCAAGGAAAATATCCTGAGTCAAGCATCGGAGGATATTTAGTTATAAGTGAAAAGTTAAAAGGTCTTAGACTAGGACAAGAGGGAAGGAGGCGGAATATGCACTAGGAGAGAAAGCATAGGAATTGGCGAGTATGGCGCAAGGCTAGCGTAGCTACAGGGCAAGGGAACCAATATTTTTTTTCATAGGGGCGAAGAAATCAAGCTTAGACGCTTAATCCTAATCCTAACCTAGCCAATACCCTAAAGGAGTAGTGTCTGTTTACAGACAAGTAAAGAATACTTACGCCTAACCCTATTTCTAGTTTGAGTAGCACCAATTTGAAACATCCTTGAACTCACCCTGACAACTTGGTTGATGCAGGTTAAAGCATACATGATGGTCAGGACTTGAGGGAGTCGAGGTAGGGGAGCGTCATCGCAAGAACCACCAACACCGCCAGCGCCACCACCACCATCACTTGAACTAGCCCTCATAATGCGCTCGTTGGAAGCCATTAATGAGACTTTAAAGGGGCGACAACCTGCAGGGACTGAAGTGGAACCCCCACCATTTGGAACGGATAATCTATAAGCATCAAGGGATTCAGGGGGAGGACCTCCACCTGAATACATCACGTGAGAATTACAGAAAATCAAACTTCTGGAGTTTGTCGGGGGTCACGTCAGTGAATGCGCAGAAGCGTGGTTGGAAGGAATGACAAGGTTTTTTGCCTTAAGGGACTATGCATCCAACTCAAAGGCAAAGATCACAATTTTTCAGTTAAGAGATAGCGCCTTGAACTGGTGGGGCAACCTGGAAAGACAACTGCACCTTACCCCACACACAGTATCTTGGGAACTTTTCAAGGAGAGGTTTTGAAAGAAATATCTACCAGCATACTACGAGGAACAACAGGTAGGGGAATTTCATGCCTTAGTACAGGGAAACAAAACTGTAGAAGAATATGAGATCAGATTTATGGAATTGGTCAAATATGTTTCGTATATGGATAATGAGCAACGATAGGCAGAGCGATTTTTCTATGGATTAAACCCTAAGATAAGAGCTATGGTGCGGATGTGGAAACCGTCTTCTGTAGCAGAAGCGATAGAAAATGTGCGTTATGCAGAGGAACACATGAACTTAACCGAGGGCACAAGACCAACATTTTTGCATCGTCCTGGATTCGTAGGGAAGGCCCCGAGGAAATTTCCTAGGTGAGGGGGCTCAAGACCACTTCCATATGGTAACATAGTCACACTAAGGATAGTAGCTGCATGGATTTCAATGGCAGCGAGTGCAACATCTTGTTCATCACCAACGATGCAGACAGGTCCACGACCATCTCAGAGAACAACTAGTAGGGGCAGGGGTTCCAGGGGAAGGAACTCATTTCAGAGACAATCACATAATAGTGCACAGGTTCAATCTCGGGTTACCTGTTGGGGGTCCGAAGGAACCCATTACCAGTGTGACTACCCAGAGTTACAATCAGGGTTCATGCATAGAGAAGGAAAGGCACCGATGGGAAGATCAAGTAGCAGCCACCAGATTTACGCAGCGGTTAATAACCGCCAGGCCGAACATCAATCCACGGTGGTGGAGTCATAAGGTACACTAAATCATATCAATGTTAAGATTTTGTTTGATTCTGGTGCGACAGATAGTTTCATTTCACCATTTGCATTAGAAAAGTGTGGGTTGGCAGCCTACGAGCACGATGACTTTAAACAAGTCGAGATGGCTTCGGGAGAAAAAAAAGTAGTAGGACCTAGTGTCAATAATTGTATAGTAGACCTGGGAGTGTGCATTACCGGTTTGAAGGTATACGTCACTGCTCTCGAGCCATATGACCTAATCATTGGAATGGATTGGTTAGCAGCTCACCAAGCTTTGGTAGATTGTTTCGTAAAGAGGGTGCTTTGTGTCGATGATGAAGGAAGACCAGTAGAGATCCAAGGTGTACAGAGGAAAGCGTTGTTACACTTTATATCAACTATGAAGGTTAAGCGATGCTTGAGGCAAGGGTGTTGACTTTATGTAGTGGAAGCAGTGAATGAAAGGAAGGGACCCTCATTGGATCAATACCCGGTATTGTCAGAATTTCAGGATGTTTTTCCAAATGAGTTACCAGGGTTACCTCCTGAGAGGGAGCTTGATTTTACTATTGAGCTAAAACCTGGTGCAGAACCAATCTCCAAGACTCCGTATCGGATGACAGTGCCGAAACTTTGTGAATTGTAATTGGAGTTGAAAGAATTAATGGACTTAGGGATAATAAGGCCCATTGTTTCACCCCGGGGCGCGCCGGTAATTTTTGTAAGGAATAAGGATGGATCCTTACGACTGTGTATAGACTATAGGGAATTGAACTGCGCTACAGTGAAAAATAGGTACCCGATTCCATGAATAGATGACCTCTTCGATCAGATGAAAGGAGAAGCGATATTCCCAAAGATTGATTTGCGATCAGGGTATCATCAATTAAGGATTAAGGAAGGTGATATCCCAAAAACTGCCTTTCGAACTATGTTTGGACATTACGAGTTTGTTGTAGTACCTTTTGGATTAACCAATGCACCAACAATATTCATGAGCCTCATGAACGACGTATTCCAAAAGTACTTAGACCATTTTGTACAAGTCTTTTTAGATGACATCCTCATCTATTCCAAGAATGAAAGAGAACATGAGGAACACTTGCGAATAGTGTTGTCCTGTGAATAGTGTTGTATGGGAAGCTGTCGAAGTGTTCATTCTTCCAGAAAGAGATCCACTATTTAGGTCATATCATTTCCGGCGAGGGAATCTCTGTGGACCCAGAAAAGGTAAAGGCCATTATGGAGTGGCCAATGCCGAAAAATGCCCATGAGGTGAGAAGCTTCATGGGGCTAGCAGGTTATTATCAGATATTTGTGGAAGGAGTCTCCAAAATAGAGAAACCCATCACCACCTTGCAGCATAAGGGGGTCAGGTATGAGTGGACAGAAGAGTGTGATAGTGCATTCATTGAGATTAAGAGGTTACTAACTAGTGTGCCAATTCTACGAGTGTCAGATATGGGAAAGGACTTCACAGTCTGCAAGGATGCCTCGAAGAAAGGGTTGGGGGCCGTGCTAATGCAAGATGAAGGAGTGATAGCCTATGCATCAAGGAAGTTGAAGAAACACGAAGAGTTATACGTGACTCATGATTTAGAGTTGGCAGCTGTAATGCTAGCTCTGAAAATTTCGAGGCACTATCTTGTGGGGTGAAACTTTGAACTCAAAACAGACCATCAAAGTTTAAAACATCTCTTCACTCAAAGAGATCTGAATGCCTGGAAAAGGCGATGGAGTGAGTTTATGAGTGAGTACGATTTTGGTATTTTGTACATCAAGGGAAAGGAAAATGTGGTCGCAGATGCCTTGAGTAGGAGACCACGTATATTCTCCTTGGTAACCTTAAAGGTCAATCTAAGGGAACATTTGTTGACACAACTCCTAGGAGACAGTTGGTATTTAAAGGTTACTTCAAACCTCTAGAAAGGGAGGCATTTAGATCCAAAGTATGAAGGATATAGCCTGGAAACAGACAAACTATTAAGATATCGAGGAAGGATGTACATCCCTGAGAATGGGGATATTCGAAACATCATACTGAAGGAAGCCCATAGAGCACTTTATTGTGCACATCTGGGTGTGAAGAAGATGTACGTAGATATGAGGAAGCTCTTCTTTTGGCTAGGAATGAAGTGTGATGTAGTCCATTTTGTCACCAAATTCCTAGAGTGTCAACAAGTGAAAGCAGACCACCATCACCCGGCAGGCCTCCTACAACCACATGATGTCCCTATGTCCAAGTGGAAAGTCATCTCTATGGATTTTGTTGTGGGGTTGTTGCTCACATCTCATAGACACAATTCCATTCTTGTGATAGTGGATAAGTTAACCAAGAGTGCTCATTTTTTTCCGGTTAGAGACACTTACAATGTCACTGATGTGGCACATGTGTTTGTAAGCGAGGTCATCTGTTTTCACGGGATACCTAAGAAGATCATTTCAGATAGGGACTCCAGATTCACTTCTAGGTTTTGGACAAGTTTACAGTCAGCGTTAGGGGCTCATTTGAACTTAAGAACAACTTATCATCCTAAAATAGATGGGAAAACTAAGAGAGTAAATCAAGTCATGGAAGACATGCTTGGGATGTATGTCATGGATAATCAAACCCAGTGGGAGAAGTACCTACCTTTGGTAGAGTTTGCCTACAATAATAGTTATCATAGCTCCATCAGAATGCCACCCTACGAAGATTTGTATGGGAGGCGATGCAGAATGCCATTGAGTTGGGATAGACTAGAAGACCGAGTAACAGTTGGGCTATAATTGATTCAAGAAATGGAGGAACAGGTGATTCCAATTAGGCAGAGACTAAAGGAAGCACAGGATAGGCAGAAAAGTTATGCGGATGCACACAGGACCGACCGAAGTTATGAAGTGGGAGACTAGGTTTTCATTCGCATCAGGCCTAATAAGAGTACCATACGGTTCAGGAAGAGGACAAAGTTGTCACCTCGATTTATAGGACCATTGAGGATCCAAGAAAAAATCGGACCCGTTGCTTATCGTCTCGTACTGCCACCCCACTTGCATAAAACTCATAATGTATTTCATGTATCTGTTTTACGTCATTATGTTGCTGATGAATCACATAAATTAAATTGGAAGGAATTGCAGGTATCAGACGTGGGAAGCCTCACGGTAGAACCGTTACGCATATTGGACCGTAGAGTCCGACAGCTCAGGAACCGTCTAGTAGAACAAGTTAAGGTCTAGTGGGACAAGTATAGTCCAGGATCTGCTACTTGGGAAGACGCCGAGACATTACGGTGAGACTATCCCTCACTTTTTTGACCACCTCGAGAACATGTTTCTCGAAGGTTGGGTGTATGTAACATGACCTTTTGACTTAGACATCCAGGATTACCTGAGGCCTATATACTTTATTTTCTAGTCACAATGAAACTATTAAGTGATACACCTAGACTTTAAATGTATGAACTTTTATGAATAATTAAATGTTATTGATGATGATGTATGTAAAGCGATCTATTATGTGAATGTAAATTTTACAGATGTTTAAATGTTATTGATGATGATGTATATGATGCGACTTATTGTGAGAGTGTGAATTTAATGAATTTTTAAATGCTATTAGGATGATGTTGGATATGATGCAATCTATTTTGGGTAAATGATAATCTTATGAATAGATGTCGAAATTGAATCACAGGATATTATGAGATCTATTTCTAATTGGAAAACTTTGATGTTAATTTATCGGTACAAGGATACCAAATTGAAATGATGCTAGTATGTAATTACATGATGATAATTCATAGAAATGTATGCTTTTGTGTTACAGACTAATCTACAGGTTAAGGGCTATGAAATAGCCAAGGGATAATGATGACGAAAGTGGATATCTGGACCACTAACTGAGAAACATTATGGTATGAATATTGTATGTGAAATTTATATTGGTTTGGATGCATTTCTATGATATGTGGACCAATGCATGATTTCAGGTGATGACACTACCCAAAACTGAATAAATGATGACAAAACCCCCAACAACACAGTGCCACTATGTAATCCATTGTAGGGTGTGGACCCTAGTGATTTTAGGAGAGGTGGAGGCATTTCCCACCATGTATCCTCCATTGTAGGGTGTGGACCGTAGTCCTGTTAGGAGGGGCAGAGGCATTTCTCACCGTGTATCCTCCAAAACCTAAAGTCATGGGAGGATGGTGTTAGTTCATTCTCCCCAAGACATGTGATTATGACTATCAGATGCCTGCTAGGGAATCTTGGTCGAGATAGCGACACTTCCACTTACAGGTTCTATTTGGAGTTAAGTCAATATAGTTGATGCTCCAAGATAGTCTAGCAAAGGAAGGATAGGAATGGAAATGGAAGTAGGTTAGGGAGGAAGGATGAGTAGTAATAGTTCAGAAGGTATGGAGATCTGTCTTGTGGTGGAATTTAATGTTTTCCCTTCAAAAAAAAATCGAAGAGAAATGTGTATATATGAATATTCATTATTACGTAACTAAACCATAGTTGTTAAAATAAAT
This sequence comes from Picea engelmannii, assembly GCA_009831015.1. Lineage (NCBI taxonomy): Eukaryota > Viridiplantae > Streptophyta > Pinopsida > Pinales > Pinaceae > Picea > Picea engelmannii. Next base: position 30,168 of record ML837590.1, on the reverse strand, counting down.
TGTTGAACTGGATAATAGTAATTAAAGGATTTCTCAAACAATTGATTGGTTTGTTGTCTTTTATAAAAGACTAGTCTTGCTGACTGGATTCGATGCATACATAAATTACTAAAGGATGACAGTTTTGATTATTAGTACATGCACGAGACTTGTATGTACTAGCTACACATGCATNAATGTGTGAACCATGTTTCTTTTCCTTTGTACCATAAGATACTTTAACTTTAGGACGAAGTTTCCTGAAGGGTGGGTGTATGTAACTACCCTGCTTAGGATTATTACTTATAATTAGTTTAATAATCTAACTGTCCTAAAAGTTAGCTAAAAAATAATTATTTCTTAAATAACATTAACTAATTAATTATTATTAATTACTTGTTCATGATTATCAAGGATTAATTAATTATTAATTGACTCATTAATAAATTAAGTAAAGAATTAAAGGGGGTTGATAAATTATATTGTTAAATTAAAGCTTACATATTTGGGAAGGGATAGGACATTAAATATAAGATAAGATAATAAATAACGAGAGGATAAAATAATAAATAAAGGGGATAAGGAACATGAATAATGGGATAAGGGGCATTAACTATGAAAGGAAAAGATAATTAATAAATGGATAAGGAAAGTAATGAAGGAGGAAAAAGTTGGTGAAGGGGAAATATGAGCGGAGGAGGTTACAAAGGAGAGGATCATTCTACGGGAGATTTTGATTGATTTTTGGGGCTCTCCTGGATTTGCAGAGAGGGGAGTTGAGTTCTGGAGTCGGAAGGTTTAGTATAGGGGCACCGGTTTGCTGGAGGTTTTGGGCACGGCGGCTAGGATATCCATATGATATCCTGGAGCTAGGAAGTTGTCCTAGTTGGCAGGGTGGAACAAGGTTTGGTCAGTGTTGGATCCAGTTCAGCACGAACAACCAGATCGACGGAGGAAGTAGCATCAGACCAAGGTATTTTAAAAGTATGTATTTGTTTTATTTTGTTATAAAATTTTATTATTCATTGATCAATTTAAAATCCGTATGTGCTCAATTAAAAGGAATTATTGAATTTTCGGAAATCAAGTGACTGTTACAGTTTATGTTTGATTAATTATTTGATGTTAAATTAACATGGTCTCTACATCGAGGGTGTCGAAACCTCTACAGGTGTCGCACTTCCTTCCATGACACCACATTGCGAACCTCTGGGTGTCCTCTAAATGAGATCACTGGATGAACTCATTAATTTTTTAAGCAGTGCTAGGTTGATACTCAAAGGTTTACTGTAGTGGAAAGCAAGGTGATTCACAATCCTAGGGTTTAACGCTCTCTAATACCATATGTAACGACCCCTTCATTACAACTACAAGTCAAGAAAAAGTCCAACGTCTTTTTTTTCTTTTTTTTTTAAGGGAAAGAAGGAAACAACAAAAACAGTTTACCTCACCATTGACGATCAATGTAAGCATGTTGTCCAGGAGAAACAGACAACTATGACTTAATGCACTAGCACAGGAGAAATGACGTGAAACATGCATTAAGACAAGGAGAAACGACTACCCGCCCGATACAACAAGAACAGACCTACAAGCCAAGGGTCAACATCCCCCTCCCAACACAGTGACCTTGATGAACAAAGACTAGAACCTCAAGGAGTACAAACCCAATGCATGAAGGTGTTAAACCCATGCATAAAAACAAACTTAAAATGCTCGATGATGTAGACCGCCTACCTCAGTAGGGTCCATTGACCTCCTGGTCTCTGGATCATTTTTCTTCTGAGCCGAAATAACCCTTTAGGCTCCTATTGGAACCCTTTGAACAAATCCATAGGTCCCTTTGTCCTCTAGCACAGGAATTGAGAAAACTTATGCACGTGCTCATCTTTCGGTGCTCTTCTTTGTTCTAAACCAACACACCTTTCGCGTTTCAGGGTTTCGAGACTCCTACATGCGAGCTCTCCCAGGCTCCTTGTCCTTCCAACTCCTGGTATCCGAAACTTTGAAAAGGGATTAACGGCTCTGGATCGGCCCTTAGCCTCCGTCCACATGACCACAACTCTTTGAACATGCGCATAACGACAAAGTGCTATTGGCCTTTTGTGATTCAGGATTTCACGATTTCGGCTGCAATAAATTTTGGTCCTTCAAACTCCCATGTCTCGAAATGCCAAAATCTACCCGTGACCACGGTCCACATTTTGGGATTTCAGAATTCGCGATTTTTCCATTCGGACTACAGACGGTTCTTGGTCCTTCAACTTCCCAGGTCCCAAAATTCCAAAATACTACACCTTGAGAGAACCTTTCGGGGTTTTCCCCAAACCTTGACCACTAACCACGTGTTCCCTTGATGAACGGTGCTCATGCTTTCATGATTTTGTGAGTTGGGACTTCTTGTCTCATGACTCCTTCTCCTAGAACTCTCGGTGCACAAAACACCAGAAAGGGCTTGGATCTTTGACACCTGTCCTCCAAAATTGATGGCCCCGATGATTTAAGGACTCGACAAGTCCTCTTCCCTCTTCTGTTACGAGGATTAAACACCTTGCACCTCCCTCTAGAAATGACGACTATCGGTCCTTGGTGCTAGATCTGACAGCCCAGATCCTTTTTCCTGTGCACCTCCCGGGGAATCAACCATGTGCACATATCCTTGATCCAATGACTCTCAATACACCGTTCTCTAGATCTGATGGCTAGCGCAATTTCACGAACTGGGAGTTTTCGATGCAGCGACTCCAAAATCCCTTGCCGCTCCAAAGACCAAACTCAAAAATAGTGAAATTCATGTGCGAGATTTCGGGATTTCACGAACCGGGAGTTCGCGATGTAGCGGCCCCAAAATCTCTTTCCACTATAAACCCTGAACTTCGAAATAGTGAAATTCAACACCTTAGAGTGTTGGAAGACACTCGACCTTAATTTCCTCGCTTCTCTACAAGATCCAACGATTCTCGTAACTTCGTCACTTCTTCCATGAAGTTTCTCCACCTTCCATATGGTTCCTCCCCTGGGGTTCTTCTAAGAACTTAAATCCCTCGTAACTTGGTGCAATTCTAGGGCTCTCGGGATTTCGACACTTCTCCACGAAGCGTCTCCACCGTTCGTTTTAGCTGCTCTCCTGCGCAACCTCCCAGATTTTAAACTCTGTGTACCTTCAACTGATCCAACGATTGTGGGGTATTGGCCCTAGATATAATGGATTAGATCTATCTTCCTTGTGCACTCTCGTCCTGATCTTTCTTGGCTTTTTGACTTAGAAGAATTTCTAAGTCTCGAAGGTCTCGTCCTTCGACTCTTCCTCTTGCGAGCCCGATTCCTTTGGGTCTCATCTATGTTATAGAAACGCTATCCCTTATGGGATTTGTCCTCCCAGATATTTACACCTGCACACACCTTGCATTCGAGGGTCTCGAATAACCCATATTCGAGAAGTTTTCTTGAAAATAAAACTCCTTATGCCCACCTGGCCTTCTCCTACTTGATGCACACCTTGCAGAGCCTACATAGTATTCAACAACCCTACGAGTGTATTCTCTTCGAGACTTCTCTTTTTTCAAAAATCGAAAGAGTTCCTTCTGTGCACACTTGCACCAACTCAATGCCCTTCTGGAAGAGTTCTCCAGAATCCCTATTGATTATGTCTTCTCGTCGAAATCGAAAGAGAGTTCCCTTCTATGTACTCCTTGCACCTCTGCTAATGAAGGTTCAACGTTATCCCTCTTGAGCTTTCCTGAGGTTGTCTCACCTCTGTCAATGCACACCTTGCGTACTATGTGCACTCCTTGCACTCAGAAACTCCAAGAGAGGAAGAAATTGAAACTTATGCAATGCTTCACGAGTTATGCATTTAAAACATGAAATGCATAAAAACTTGTAAACGTCAAACACACAGTGTACAGGAAAAACTACATTTCTATTAATCACTATGTCTCTATACAGATGATTTACAAAGGCTGGACTGTAACAAGTGTTATCCCTCTCTCAAGACCTCTCTGTTCTGGTCTCTCCTCCTAAGCTTTCTACTCTAATTTCTCTTTACAAAATAAGGGCTCCTGTGAGTTTACCCTCGACCACCGTCTCTGAGATATCGCTACCATACAGTGGCTCCTACAACTACATTACATAAATGGATGTTGTATACCTAACTGATTTGGACTTATCCGTAGGTAACCATTAAAGGAAACCTCAACCACTACCTATATAAAGGCCCGGTCTGGCATTAAAATCCTTACAACATTTATTGAAATTTTGAATTTCAAAATTGAGAAGGTTGCGCCTCTTCCTTTCTCCATTAAATATGTGCTGGATGTGTTGGCTGGCTAGCACACTGGTAACATGGAGTGATGCTCCTACATCACACTCCTTAGCCGAAAAAATCATGATCTCCTGATCATGAGCTCCTCTTCTCCAATTTTGAAATCCACCTGGATCCCAAAATTTCCCTTGGAGCTGTCCACATGCTCCATCGCTTTGTTGTTGTTGTTTCTTCTGCTGCCCTACTGCTATGGCAGGTTCTCCTCCACTTAGCTTCCTTTTGCTAACCGCTTCTGCTAATCTGATCATGAGGCTTCTGATCTCCTCAATTATCTCATTCAGTTTCTCCCAGGGCTGGCTCTCCTTTTGAAACCTGCTCCACTGCACTTCTTCCTTGCAAAAGGGTAGATCAACTAGATCTCCCATGTCATCTTCTTCTTCCGTGGCATCTACTTTCCATCCTGCTACAAAATTCATCTCTGCAGTCTTATCTTCTTGACTGACCTATTGTTCAATCACCTTCTCTGATAGACATGCTTATGCCATTTCCCCTTGCACTAGTTGAATTCCAGCTTCCTCCAGCTGCTCCTCATATTGGAATTGTCCTTCATATTCTGCTGCACGCCTCGACACTGTAGTTCTGAGCGATTCCTTAGAATGCTCCTCTGCTAGCATCTGCATGACCGTCTCCTCGTGGCAACCATATACTAGCTCTGGATTGTTCAACGAATCCTCCAACATCTTTAACTCAATTTCCCATGGAGTGAGCATCTTATTTGCATGCTCCTCTTCTATGGGGGAAAACATTAGTGTCTGCTCCTCCTCTCCCTCTATGACAATCATTGTTGGTTGTCCTTCTTCTATTGTTTCTTCTGCAACACATAATCTGGCCTCAACTGGGCTACTTGGTAGGAATTCTTCAATTCCCCCAATGATCAAAATTCTCTTTTGATTCTCTCCTGTCAGCAGTCCTTGCTGATCTGAACTCTCCCCTGAGTTCATGAGACTCTTAGACAGTCTCATCTTCTTTCACCTGCCCACCTAGAAATTTGGGAATTTTTTGTTGCCCACCTGGCAGTCTATGATATCTAGTGATCCCATCTCATTTCCCACTTGGAAATCTGAACTTTCACCATTGCTCCCCTGCCGGTACATGAGACCTTCCACTGATCTCTTTTCATTGCCCACCTGGCAACTTGAAAGTTCACCTCTGCCCACCTAGCAGTTTATGAGATCCTCTATTAATATCATACCATTGCCCTCCTAGAAATATGAATTTCCATGGCTGTCCTCCTGATAGTCTATGAGATCCTCCAATGACCTCATTTCACTGCCCACCTGGCAATTTGAAAATTCATCCCTGCCCTCCTGGCAGTTTATGAGATCTGAAACTGATCCCTCTTTCTCATCACTGAGGGTTTCTCTGAATTTTGGCTCATAGATGCAAATCAACTCTGTGTCACTGAGGCTTTTAGCATACCTTAGCCATATTTTCAATAACCTTTACTGTCTTTTGGCCAACAACTCCTTGACTAGCCACTTCACCTTCTTTTTCATGGGCCATTCATACACCGATCGCATTCTTGCACTCTATTTCATTCGAAATGAAATCTCCTCCATCCTCGCTCTTATCTTGGTGAGTTCTTTATCCATCTCTACTTTACTCATCTGTTGGTGGTCTCCTCTTCCACCATGCTCATGGCCTTCAATAGCCATTTCCATCTTTCACCTACTCTCCTGGTAAGCGTATGGATCACTCTATGTCTAAGAGAATCTCCATGTCCTCCTACATTTCGTCTGGTTGTCTATTGACTATTGCACACCTGCAAACAATCACCACAAATCATTAACACCCTCCTTCTTTTACATGTTGTATACAGATGAATATTTGTTTCTGATTCCACTTGATGTTACCATAATTTCTCCCACCATCTCTCCTTTGTCTGTGAACAAAGTAACAGTCTCCTATTTCTCTTTTGTCTAAAATCTACAAACAAAAATCTGCTCTGATACCACCTAATGCAGACCCCCTACCTCAGCATGGGCCACTAACCTCCCAGTCTCTAGATCATTCTTCTTCTGAGCCGAAATAGCTCTTCGGGCTCCTGTTGGAACCCTTTGAACAAATCCACAGGTCCCTTTGTCCTCTGGCACAGGCCTTGAGAAAACCTATCCATGTGCTCAACTTTCGATGCTCTTCTCTGTTCCGAACCAACACACCTTTTGCATTTCGGGGTTTCAGGACTCCTGCATGCGAGCTCTACTAGGATCCTTGTCCTTCCAACTCCTAGTATCTGAAATGACAAAAAGCGCTTAACGACTCTGAATAGCCCCTTATCCTCCATCAACATGACCACCACTCTGTGACCATGTGCTTAACGACAAAGTGTTAACGTCCTTTCAAAATTTAGGATTTTGTGATTACCGCTGCAACGATTTTTGGTCCTTCAAACTCCCAGGTCCCGAATTGTCGAAATCTATGCATGACCATGGTCCACTTTCTGGGATTTCAGAATTCACAATTTCGCAATTCCAGTTGTAGACGGTTCTTGGTCCTTCAACCTCCCAGGTCCCGAAATGTCAAAATACTACCCCTTGAGAGAACCTTTCGGGGTTTTCCCCGAACTTTGACCACTCATCATGTGTCCCCTTGATGAATGGTCCTAATGCTTTCGCAATTTCATGAGTTGGGACTTCTTGTCTTAGGACTCCTTGTCCTCGAACTCGCAGTGTCTGAAACGCTAAAAAGGGCTTGGATCTTTGACACCTGTCCTCCAAAATGGATGGCCCCGATGCTTTCGGGACTTGACAATTCCTCTTCCCTTTTCTATTATGAGGATTAAACCCCTCACACCTCCCTCCAGATCCAATGACTATCGGTCCTTGGTGCTAGATCTGACGACCCATATCCTTTTTCCTATGCACCTCCCAGAGACTCAACCCTGTGCACGTATCCTTGATCCAGTGGCTCTCAGGCCACCGCACTCCAGATCCGATGGCTGGCGTGATTTTGTGAATAGGGAGTTCACGATGCAGCGACTCCAAAATCCCTTGCCGCTCCAAACCCCGAACTCTGAAATAACAGAATTTGAGCATGAGATTTCAGGATTTCACGAACCAGGAGTTCGTGATGCAGTGACCCCAAAATCCCTTGCTGCTCCAAACTTGACCTTAATCTCCTCGCTGCTCTACAAGATCCAATGATTCTCACAACTTCGACACTTCTTCCATGAAGTGTCTCCACCATCCATACGGTTACTCCCCCGAGGTGCTTCTAAGCGCTTAAATCCCTCATAACTTGGTGTGATTCTAGGGCTCTCACGATTTCGTCACTTCTCCATGAAGCATCTCCACCATCCATTTTAGCTGCTCTCCTGCGCGACCTCCCA
>ML837588.1:49860-60079 GCA_009831015.1 Picea engelmannii | reverse complement strand
GGTTGGAGGGATGAATTTTGGGGAGCTCTAGATTTGTGGAGAGAGAGAAGTGAAAATTTGAGAGGGGGATTGTATCAGTGCACCGGGGTTGCTGAGGGTTTTGGGCACGGGGGCCAGGATATCCATTGATATACTGGAGCTAGGGAGCTACCTAGTTGGAAGGGAGGAACGGTTTTGGGCAGTGTTTTGCAGAAGCGGTCAAAGAGGCAAGCGTCAGACAAACAGATTATTAGCATCAAGTTTAGGTATTTCAAATTTTGCAATTGTTTTTAATCAGTTATGAAAATTTTATTATGTGTTGATAAATTTATAAATGCTTAGGTGCTAGATTAAAAGAATTATCCAATTTTGTTTACGTAAATTCTACTCGGCCCTTACAGCTTTGATCCACTTATGTGTGGATGGGTCACGACACCATTTATTATAGTATCTCTGGGTGCAAATACACGTTTGACCACTACCTCAAGGTGTCCCCATGGCTCTAGGTAAAGCCCTCATGAGAATTGAACCTTTCCCAATGGTGAAAAACTCCTCTCTTTCCACCATTGGATCCAACCCCTTTGGGCGTCTCTCATCATATGTTATTTTAAAGAACACGATATATTTTTCAAGACCAAATCATGTTCATCATAAAAGGGTGAATGTGAGAGAAAATTACGAGAATTAGATGATTCATTACTAGTTTGACCAATGTTGTCATCTCCCACTAATTGATCTTGAACCTATTCACATGAGTGAGGGGAAGTTTTACTCACAACAAGATTACCAAATTCACATTCCATATCTTTTGGTTTATAAACAATTGTAATATCTTGGAGAGTTTGACCACGGTCTCTTTTTTAATTCAATGTTCCTTCCTCAATAGAAAAAGACATTGTTGGCAAAGAAATATCAGAAGCGACAATTGTATCTTGTAAAATTCCATGTTACTCCTGATCTTCCAAAATGAAAGAAGTTGACAAAAAATGTGGTGCTTTAATGAATTCAAAATCATAATGAACTTTTAAACCATATTTGGATTGAGTATTAGTTCTCAATTCAAATTGTTTAACAATTAATTGATCTTGCTTGTCTGAGAGAGAAACGAGATATTGAAACCATTAATAAGAGACATTTCTTTCAAAGAGAATCTAGTACAAACATGTATGAACCTAATTGCAAAATCATTGAATGATTCATCATTTTCTTTCCTTAAGCAACTTAATTCTTCACTTAATTCATCATAATCTTAATTGTTAAAATCTAATAAAAACTCAATTACAAACTCAGACAAAGAATGAATCGAATTAGCAGGAAAAGATTTGAACCAATATTTAACTCGACCCCGGAAGGTGAGAGAAAAGAATGTGTATTATAACATTAGGATAATTGATATTATGTTTTAAACATTTATAAAAAAAAGTTAGAAATATGGTCTACTGCAGATGTGTTCCCTTCACCATCAAAGGTGAGTTCCAAAAAGAGATCAATTGTCTTGTTGGGAATAACAGGTAATGAGACATTGAAATCATGTTCCAACACAGTGATTTGGGTAGGTGCCATGAAAAATTAAAAAAATGAAGAAATTTACTCCAAATAGTTATCTTATCATCTAACCTGCCTTCTAGTGTATTATAAGATGACACAAAAGAAGAATTTATAAATCTGTAATTATGAAAGGCTAAGGGATGAAACATTTAATCCTTAAATTTACCTCGGCCCTCCTTCTAGCACCATTTGTTGATAGACATTTATGACACACCGTCAATGGGAAGGAAAGATCTGGTCTGGGGTTGTCTATTTAACCCAAGCCATTTGGTATAATCTACCCTGGTCGGTTTTATGGCTCTGTTAGCCAACTAATATCCTAAAACAATTAAAAATATGTGAACTAACTAAATATATTACTCTAAAATTCAACACTTTAATTACAAATGCGTAACTAACAATGTTTATATACAATTTATAAGGTTTGAGCAAAGCCTTGTGAAAACAATTGTTTCAAGATAATGGATCAAAAAAAGAAAATAAAGGAAATTTTCTTTGTACTATAAATGACAAACTAATAAACAATGATTGACTAAGATTGTAAATGATAAAACGATAATGTCAAAGCATTTAACGTTTAAATGATGCAATCATTATTCATTCACAAATAAAAAACTTAAATAAAATATAAACTAACTAACCTCATGTTGATCAGCGGTACTAAGCTACATTTGTCTCTCTCTATTTGTATAAGCTCCTCTTAACTTGTGTCAAGTGTAAACCTATGACAAAGGAAATCATAATACTTCATGAAGAAACTGAAAGAAGTCTTTTATATTTGAGAACAAGTTTATGATGACAGAAAGACAAATTATTATATATCATGTGACTTTAAAATGTCCAAATAACTGAAAATGAAAGAAATTTCAATCCTTAGTAAATGGTGTTACCAGCTATCTAGTATGAAATGTAAAATCAAAATATTTGAATAGATGATCAACCACATATATTAAAGGAACCAACATATAATGAACCATATAAATGAGAACATAACATGAAAAATTATACGCATAACAATCTAAAGCTAGTTCAATACAAATAAAGTTTCATATTCAGAAATTATATGAGAAACAATATTAACATTGCACAATCTACAAAATGACAAAAACCAAAGACTAAATTCTATCCCATATAGATTCATTATAATAAGTTCATCATAAGGTCCAAAATGAATTTTTGGGATAATAGACTCTTAAAGATTGAAAAAATTAATACATAAATGATAAAAATTAACCATGTATTGATAAAACAGACTAAAGCTAATTTAAATAAATGCATAATCAATTACTCAAAGAATATGAAGATATTATAATGAAAACAAAATTATTTTACTCATAGGACAAAATCCATTAAGCAACCTGGAATTCCATATTCTTCTTTGAAAATACTTGTCCATTCTCCCAAAGATTCCAACCATCCGTTATTCGATTTGAAAAAAAAAAAAATCACAAAAAATATAATATACAAAAAAGAAAGGATACAAATCTTTCTCTCAATTTCTTGGATCCCTTTGGCTCTGAACTTTCTCATATATTTATACAATGAATGAAAAGTTTGAGTGTCACTGATAATTTTCGCTGCCTGAAATTTATCTTGTAAAGATGCACAAATATCTCTCAAATCATGGATTTGTTTGGGAAAATTCCTTTGCGTAACCTAAATGGTTCCATTATGCAGATGGGTTTTCAATTGTTTCTTCAGATTCTTTATGGTTTGGTTGAAACAACTCCTGCAAAATTGTTTTTCTGTTCTTGAATGAATTTTCAAATCTTATATGTTGTTGCTCATAAATTATTTGCGGCAATCCAATATTATTTTTGGATCAATTATCTTGAACGTATTTAGATAATAAAATCAAACCATGATCAGATCCATACAAAATAACTGATAATAGAAACATGTGAAAAAAAAAACAAATTAATAACCTAAAAATTATGAATAAAACAAAATCTAGAACAATAAATTTAAAATGAATTTAAACTAACTATAAGTTTTAAACAAACATTGTTTATATTTTCCTTTCAAATATGATCTTCAAATTCTAGAAGATTCAAGTTGATGGAGAGGAAAAAAATACTAATTTTAGGTTTTCACAAAATCAAACAAATGATAGATAATTCTTCTTCTATTTTTTTTTTTTAAATGAGATGCAAACTAACAAAAGAATTTAGTTAATTAAACCTATCAAGTGATTTTATGAAAATGATTTCTAATGAGAAAAAGATGACAACATAATCATAATTTAAATGAAAGTAAAGAGTTGATAAAAATTAATGTTTTCGTTTAAATTAAGATTTCTATGTTCGTCTCTCCCTCATTCAAATTTGATCAAATTTGATCAAATGTGAACAAATGTCATAGAAAATATGTGTCACAATAAATGTTCTTCATGTAAAATCATTGTTATTAATCCATGTCTTCAACCAAGCCATGCTCATAGCAGATAAATTCAATAAGGAAGAAATAACAAACTCCCATATTATGAAGCTCGTCCATCAACATCAAAACTCTGTATAGAGAAAAACAAAATGGCATCTGAATTTCATGAAATTCAAACCAAACAAAAGAAAATAATATAAACTCAAACCAAACTCGAAACAAACCAAACCAATACCAATCCAATCAAGTCAAAGGGAAAAAAATGAAGAATCCAAGTAAAATTTTGAGGGACCCTAGATTTTGATTAAAAATAAAGAAGGGGGTTATTGAGGCCCAAAAAATGTCGACTCACTGAGCGAAGCAATTATCTCTGACCTATTAATCTTTCATCACGGGGAAAAATAATAAGACTTTGATATAATTTTAAGCTTCTTTGAAACAAATCCACTTTAAAATTACACAATATTAAGATTAACTCATATTTATAGAAAATATCAGAAAATGAGAAAACAATTCTTTTACAGAGGATTATAACCTGAAGTTGTGTTTTAATCAAAGAGTCACATTGTTTATAAAATAACTTCAATACAGTTGACATAACCACTGTTGTCAGCAAGCATCCATAGCCTTGACAAGGATGTCATTTAACCCACTCAAGGGTGAAATCACGGAGGTGGGTAACACTTTCGTGACAATCTGATCTCCAAAATTACGAAAAACATTTTTTTGGCCGAACTAATATTGTTTTTCAGCTGAAAGATACTTTTTTCGGCCCAACTATTTTTTGGCGGAAAAGTGGAATGTCAAATCGAATGGTACAGTGACGGCACCCTCGAATTGCATGTAAAAATTTAGTCAGATGAATTTTTTCCATATGGAAATATGTTTTTGGCCGAAAGATATTCCGGCTGAAAGATTCTTTCAGTCAAAATATTGTTCGGTCGAACAATCTTTTGGCCGAAATCTTGTTTCAACCGAAAGAATGTTTATATATCAACCACACATCAATATTGTAACATTTTTCTAAACTCTTTGCATTTGTCATAAATGAGTGATTGTGATAATTTATGTGTGAGTGTTCCTTCATTTGTGAGTGTTCCTGAGTGTTGGTGCGAATGTTCATGTGAGCGTTCCTAAGTGTTGGTGTGGATGTTCCTACGAGCATTCCTGTGTTTGTGAGCGTTCCTGAGCATTGATGCGAACGTTCTTGAGTGTTGGCGCGGACATTGCTGCGGGCGATTGGTGCAGAGGTCATGTTAGCATGTGTTGCTATGGGTCGTTGGGCTATTGTGTTGGCGGGTGGTCGGCGGGTCGCGCTTCAGGTATTTCACTGTAAATTCGCCCCCTTTAATTTTAATTTTAATTTTTAATTTGTAATATCAAATTAAATTTTTATTTTTAAATTAAAATGTAGTTTATGTGGTGGCCCCAGTGGCCAAACAGTGGGCATGCCAATGGCTTGGCCACAGGGCTAGCCCCCCGATGCCAAGTCACATCAAAAATATATATGTCCTGTGTTTTTACACACTAACTAATGCACTTTATTCTTAATTCCTTGGTCTCACTCATCTATTATCATTTCGGTAACTAGATAATAGTGAGAACCACTTCCATTCATGCCAGTCCCGTAAGATAGGCCACTTCCATTCATGCTTGAGACATGATCCGGATTTTATGAGCAGAACGAAATGAATACATATTATTAATAGGTTCTTAACACAAAATAACAGAGATACAGTAGAATTGGTTTTCTATTCAATAACGAAATAAGCTGACATTGTAAAATGCAGCGTAAGCAAGCTTGCTGGAATGGTGGCGGCTTATCTCTGAGAAGAGATGTGACGACAGCACGCATTTGCAAAAAGAAGGTTACAATGAGGCTATGAAGGCATTTTTACAATAAGAAAGAATTCCAAAAACCCTATACATCCAAAAACCTAACCCTAGGAGATGAAACGCCAAAAGTCATGTGGGCCCCGTTTGGGTAAGCTAGTACATCAACTTCCCGGGGTCGTAACTTTTGCATACGATCTCTGTTTTAGGCGTGTGATAGCCCGTTGGAAAGGTATCACTGGGGGGATTCATTTTAGGGTCTCAATCATTCCTTCAGCTATCATTGAGGATCTCAATACCGAAAAACCTTCATTTAGGCCCTCAAAATGGCCCCGGAAGTAAAAACTGCTAAAAATAGTAAATTGCCAAAAATGTCAAAAAACTGTTTTGAGTCAGTTGAAAAAGGTGGGTGGCCACCGATATCCATATGGATCAATACATTTCTTTCATGCCAGTCCCGTAGGATAGGCTAGCCAGAGAGGATCCTTTGCTTTCATGCATCACCATTCCCCTTCCAGCAAACAAGACAACAAGCAAGCTTTCCCTCGCTAACTCAATGCCTAACGACCAAGTCACAGTTATTTAAATGTTAATTTTTAACATATACACATTTTGTTATTTAAATGTTATTATGTATATGAAAATTCATGATATAAATTTTTTATTAGCTAGTTAATTTTCAACATATACACATTCTGTTATTTAAATTTATGTTAATTTTTAACATATACACATTTTGTTATTTAAATTTAAAGGTAGTCTTTTATTTAACAAATTGTACTTTTTTTGATGACTTTTTGTTGAAAAAAATTATATTATTTATTACACCATAGTAATAGTCATTATAAGAGGAAAATAAAGAGAAGTTATAAAATGTTATATAAGTTTTTCTATATTTTATACAAATTAATTAGAATTATAAATCAATAAGTTGTGTGTACATAAACCTTTAGGATATGTAAGATAATGAGATTTTACGCAAATTCAAACTCTAAAATTAGTTGTTCTACATAAAAAGAAATTTCAAATATAGAATTGAAGCCTTCATAGAATTCACAATTACAAGTTAGATAAAGGATGAGAATGATGAAGGAGATACGAGGAATGAACATCTCAAGAAAGGTGTCCCAAAGAAATCCATTACTTTAGAAAATGTATCTAAACAATTAAAGTAATTTAATAACTATGGCTATAAAGTAATTACATTTAAAATTAGTAATTTGTTCTTTTTAAAACTTTTAATGTTAATATTCAAATCCCATAAAATATTCCTTAGATGTATTTATATTGAAATTCAAAATAAATACATAGGAATGTACAATTTGGAGAAATGAAGAGAATGCTAATAAAAATGGTTGCATTAATTCTTAATTATAACAAGTGTGAATATGTACCACATCTATTACCTATGTCTGCCTGGAAGACATATGTACCACATCTATTATGTGAACATGTAACATGAATCAATAGATCATGTTTACAAAAGTCTCTAGGATAAACAAAGGAATAAAACTTCACACCAATTGAAATTCGAGAGTAAATTTTTCTACACAAACAGGAAGCCCAAAAGTAGTGTGTAAGTCTTCATAACATGTGAAACTAGTAGAACCATAAAGGATGGGAATGAAGAATGTATATCCCAAATTTGTAATTTGTTCTTTCGAACTCTAAATATTAATATTCCAATTCTAAACAACATTCCCTCAAAGTCCTTATAGTGCAAATTTAAAAAGGAATGTATAAGGAAGTACAATATATTATATGGAAAAAAAAATCATTAATTGATTATTATTAAATGTGCAAGCATGTATAATCATTATTACTTTTAAATCCATGCTATATCCATTTACACAAACTTAGATAGTCTCGATCTAGCGAGAAGTTCATGTACATCAATAGTAGACATTGCACTTTACATATCAAAATTCCATATAGATAATGAACTTAGATATCGATCCTATCCTCATTTTCATATTTGAGAGGAAAATTTACATCACTATAAAGTGTTCAAGAAAATACAAAAAAAAATCAAAATACTAATCATACCCACAACCCTTTTTAACTAGCCAAAATTTATTTTCTCACAAGTTTGTACCTTGTAAACTTATACGTTATACCTAGGATAAACCCATTGTAAATTGAATTGGCATGCCTAGCTTTGATTTTCATTTACATGATATATTTATGTAAAGATATTATTGAACTCAATATGGACCCCTTAAATTTGGTAAATTCAAATAACTTCAAAATTATTTAAAAAAGAAAGTCAAAACTATCAATGGACATATATCTAATATTTAAAAAATAAACAAAAAGACTCAATTGACTCAATTGAAAGAATGAAAATATAATAAAGGTGGACCAAGAGAATATATATGCTTTACACTTAGATTCAACTTATGTATATTTCATTCTATATTGGGAAGTAGTTTCATTTGCATAAATGTGCAACATAAAAGAACATAAACTAAATTTCAAAATTATACTCAATAACAAGATTAAGAATCGATTAAATAATTAATATTTATTAAGAAACATTTATAGGATGAGTTAATTCTCAAAATTATGCTCAATAACTATATAAATAATTTATTTAATAATTGATATAGATAAGATAAATTTGCGGGGAAGTGGAGAAGCCCAATAATAGTCATACTACAATGTTGTTACTACCTCTACTCATTTTGAACTTATAGAATTCAAAATGACAACCATTGTAACTTAGCATCCCAAAAAATTAAAATAATCTAAATTTTTGTAAAGATCAAAATTTCATTTTATCCAAGTGAAAATAAATTCATTTTTAATGAGGTCAAAAAATATGTTGCAATAGGTGATACACCAAGAGCCACATAGAAGGAATGTCCATACACACTTAAGTTTTTTTAAATGAAAAGGAAGAGAGTTGAAAGCTAGAATTCATTTTTAAAAGGTAGAATTCATTTTGTTATCAAATATAAACAACCATGAGTAAAATGAAATTGAATTGCAAAGAGTGAATATGGCATTGTACTTAACAAAGAATAATCTAGTGGCATATTGTATGATTGTAGTTCAAGAAAAAGAATCTATATGGAACAATTATTTCTTGTAGGAGCCTAATTTAATTTAAGATCTAGTAATTCTACAACAAGACAGTAATTTCTACTGGGTTTATGAAAGTTCAATAATTCCAAAATATTTAACACGTATGCATGTAAATTTAACAATGAATAATAAATTTAATAACAAATTAATACAAAAACAATGCATAATTCTAAAGAAATACCTGAACCTGATGCTATTATCCCTCCTTTTATCCACAGATTGCCTCCTTGATCGCTTTTGAACACTACCCAAAACCGTTCCTCCCTGCCAACTAGATAACTCCCTAGCTCCAGGATATAAATGGATATCCTGGCCCCCGTGCCCAAAACCCCCAGCAACTCTGGTGCACTGTATCAATCCTACTCCACAACTTCACTCTCTCTGCAAATCCAGAGCTCCCCCAAAATTCATTCCCCCAAACCTCCGTAGAATCCCCCTCCCGTCAACCTCCTTCCTTCCTTATTCCTCCTTCACCGACTCATGCCTTTTACTTCCTTACCTACCCCCCCATTAATGCCCCTTATCCCTTCCTTTAATATTTTATCCTCTTGGGATTAATAGGTTATCCCTTGTTGGATATGTAACCTTTTWATAATATATCTTATTAATCTATTAAATCTATTACTCATGTTATTAAATGTAATTTGTAGTTAAATTATTAATTAATTATTCACAATTATAACCTTTAATTAATTAATAACTTACTTAATTAATATCATTAAATCAATCTTTGTTTAATTAATACCTTGTTAAGACAATTAATCCCCTAATTAATGTTTACTTTATAATTCTTAAACATTTATCCAACTAGGGTCATTACATACACCCACCCTTCAGGAAACTTCATCCCGAAGTTAAGGTATCTTATGGTACAACGGAAAAGAGAATGGTTCACACATTCATAACAAGTAACTGACTTTATCAGTAAGTAAGTCAAGAAAGCTCATACATACTAGTGTATATGTACAAGAATTGCATGTGTAGCTAGTACATACAATTCTCGTGCATGTACTAATAATCAAACTGTCATCCTTCAGTAATTTATGTATGCATCCAATCCAGTCAGCAAGACTAGTCTTTTATAAAAGACAACAAACCAATCCATTGTTTGAGAAATCCTTTAATTACTATTATCTAGTTCAATAATTGTATTTTAAACAACTTTGGTTTAGTTGCGTAATAATGAATATTCATTTTTTTTTTTCTTTTTTTTTTTAAGGAAAAACATTAACTTCCATCACAAGACAAATCTCCATACTTTCTCAACTATTATTACTCATCCTTCCTTCCTAACCTACTTCCATATCCATTCCTATCCTTCTTCTGCTAGACTATCTTGGAGCGTCAACTATATTGACCTAACTCCAAATAGAACCCGTAAGTGGAAGTGTCG
>ML837588.1:22665-45475 GCA_009831015.1 Picea engelmannii | reverse complement strand
AATTTTGTCCCCTTTCCGAACCATATGATACTCTTATTAGGCTTGATATGAATGAAACCTTGGTCTCCCACTTCATAACTTCGGTCGGTCCTATGTGCATCTGCATAGCTTTTCTACCTATCCTGTGCTTCCTTTAGTCTCTGCCTAATCTGAATCACATGTTCCTCCATTTCTTGAATCAATTCTAGCCCAACTGTTACTCGGTATTCTATTCTATCCCAACTCAATGACATTCTGCATGGCCTCCCATACAAAGTTTTGTATGGTGGCATTCCAATGAAACTATGATAACTGTTATTGTAGGCAAACTTTACTAAAGGTAGGTACTTCTCCCACTGGGTCTGATTATCCATTACATACATCCTAAGTATGTCTTCCATGAATTGATTTACTCTCTCAGTTTGCCCATGTTTTTCAGGATGATAAGTTGTGCTTAAGTTCAACTAAGTCCCCAACGCTGACTATAAACTTGTCCAAAACCTAGAAGTGAATTTGGAGTCCCTATCTGAGATGATCTTCTTAGGTATCCCATGCAAACGGATAACTTCACTTACAAAAACACGTGCCACATCAGTGACATTGTAAGTGTCTCTAAGTGGAATAAAATGAGCACTCTTGGTTAACTTATCCACTATCACAATAATGGCATTGTGTCTATGGGATGTGAGTGGCAACCCCACAACAAAATCCATAGAGATGACTTCCCATTTGGACATAGGGACATCATGTGGTTGTAGGAGTCCTGCCGGGTGATGGTGGTCGGCTTTCACTTGTTGACATTCTAGGCATTTGGTGATGAAATGGAATACATTGCGCTTCATGCCCACCCAGAAGAAGAGCTTCCTCATATCTGCGTACATCTTCTTCACTCCCGGATGTGCACAATAAAGTGATCTATGGGCTTCCTTCAGTATGATTCTTCAAATATCCCCATTCTTAGGGATGTACATCCTTCCTCGATATCTTAACAATCCGTCTGTTTCCAAACTATATCCTTCATACTTTGGATCTAACTGCCTCTCGCTCTAGAGGTTTGAAGTAACCTTTAAATACCAACTGTCTCCTAGGAGTTGTGTTAACACATGTTCCCTCAGATTGACCTTTAAGGTTACCAAGGAGAAGATACGTGGTCTCCTACTCAAGGAATCTGCGACCACATTTTCCTTTCCCTTGATGTACGAAATACCAAAATCATACTCACTCATAAACTCACTCCATCGCCTTTGACGGGCATTCAGATCTCTTTGAGTGAAGAGATGTTTTAAGATTTGATGGTCCATTTTGAGCTCAAAGTTTCTCCCAACAAGATAGTGCCTCCAAAGTTTCAGAATTACCATTACAGCCGCTAATGCAGGAGCATCGCCAACTCATTAAGCGAGCCAACACATCAAGCGGAGATCAACTGGATAAACAAACCCAAAATTTTGAAGTGCTTTGGGATTGTAGCATAAATCTTCAATGAATCCTTTATGAAGGAGCACCTTTTGTATATTGTATTGGACCTTGAGCCTTAAGCTCTCGTCCTTTGGTAGATAGTCAACATTTAATAGATTTAATGCTGGTAGATAGGATGTTTAAGTCTAGATTTGATAGTTTAGAGTCCGAGAGGGAAAACGGATATAGACACCCTCATTGTACCATTGTAACAGGAAGAGAATAGTGAAGAAGAGAGGAAGCATTCAGAAGAAGAGAAGAGCAACCAGATGATATTGTATGAATAACACCCATGTACAGGCATTTGAATTAATAGAAGGAAGCTTTGATTCAAGCACATAGTTTGTGTTGTTTTCTCTGTGTATTGATGCTATGCTCAGGAATGTTTTCTTTCTTGTTATGCATTTTCTTTGTATATGTTGTGCATGTGATTTCATGTTTCAAACTAAAGTCTGAAAGGGAGAGAGTGAAGTTCAATTGTTTCTCTATCTGAGACAGGAGATTCCTGTAAGGTGTTCGGTTGAATTCATCCGGAAGGAGTGCGTTGATGAAGGCTCAGTAGTTTAACTTTTGTTCTCATCCACCCAGAAGTAGAAGTGGGTTGTTGAAGCTGTGTAAGGAGTGAATAGGCTGAAGAAGAAGTCTCAGTTGTGAATCTGAGCAAAGGAGATCGAAGACTGCGGCTACAGGAGTGCGCAGAGTCGGAAGGATTCACCACTGGGAAAGTTGTTGAATGTTGAGCGCAAGGAGTGCGCGCAAGTTCCTCTGAAAGAATCGGAGTGGAAAATATCAGGAGGTATAGCACCTTCATGACATCATTAACGTAGAGAACAGGAGTTGTGCTGAAGAAGGTTCAAGCAGGAGATGCAAGTGCAGGTGTCATAGGACAAGTTTTGAGAAGGGGCACTTAGTCGTTCTCAAGAAATCTTCAAGGAGGAAGAAATCGATGGTCAGGATCTTACATAGAAGATTGACGAAATCTCGTCAGCCTTTAGATATTGAGAAGTTGCACCGAGGTTAATCCCTAGTGTGCAGAGGAAGAGTCCCACATAATCCATCGGGATATCAGAGTCATCGGGGTTTTGTTAAGGCAGAGAATCGAGACCTTGTGGTTCTCGAAATCCCGAGAAAGGATCCTAGCCGTTGATCTTGGTAGGACATGTGTCAGCATTCTAGGGAGGCATAGGGATTTTGGAGGCATTGGGGTTTTGCAGGTTGAGAGAACTGAGACCTTTTGAGTCTCGAAACTCTGACGGAGAAATCTCATCCATTGATTCCAACAGGACATGTGTCAGGCATCAGAACAAGAGTCGTGAATCGAAGAATCGGGGTTTCCAGAGACAAGATGCTCATGCAGGTTGGAATCATGATTCATGATTTTCTGATAAGATCAGAGCCGTCCAAACAGTAGGGACACGTGGCAGGAGATCCTGCAGAGTCGGGGATCAGGGAATTGAAATTCCCATGCACATGACAACGGGAATCACGATATCCCGATATGCGATTTCCCGACAGAGTTAACGACGTAGTGGAGGATGGGTGTCGAAAGGTCAACCCTCACAGGGAGTTAGCGATAGGTGGCATTGGCATATCGTGAAATCGGA
This sequence comes from Picea engelmannii, assembly GCA_009831015.1. Classification (NCBI taxonomy): domain Eukaryota; kingdom Viridiplantae; phylum Streptophyta; class Pinopsida; order Pinales; family Pinaceae; genus Picea; species Picea engelmannii. The sequence goes on along the minus strand of ML837588.1, from coordinate 42,437 downwards.
GGTTCGCGAGTTGGAGCAACAAAGAATTGCATCAAAAGTTGTGAGGTTGCGAGAAGCGATAGCTCGGCAATCACGCGGTTAGCGTGTGGGATCGCGAGAGCAAGTGGAATACAGGTGGCAGAGATCAGAGATCGGGTGGAAGCCCAAATATTTGGAGCTTCAAGTTGGGAGGATGTGAGGGCATGAGGTTGTGAAAGCGCAACAGGAGAGTATCGGCGTCTCGACACATTGGGGCTCGGGAATTGGAGAACCGAGTGCTGGGAGCCACAAGTAGTGAAGTCGCGATATTGCGAGGCTGCGATAAAGCAGAAGTCTTGATAAAGCGGGAGAAGGTCAGTGTTGACTGAGCCATTGGGAGTCGGGGATCTGTGAGGACAGGGGATCACGCCAGCGCAAGTGTCGATTTCCCGACGGGGAAAATTCCCGATAAGAGCAAGGAAAAATGTAGGTGAATATTTCATCGGGGTTCGGGGATTTGTGAGACCCGATCCCGTGAGTTCAGGACTCACGATCTTGCAAGGTCTGATTTCCCGATAGGACAAAGGGACATCATCAGGAGAGCCCTGTGGGTGTAGAAAAGTCCCGATAAGGGATTTGAAGAGCATTTCAGCTCTTCGGGATGAAGGAAAAGAAGGTCATGTGGGAGCGGACGTGCCTTGGTGGCACGTTTGCATCAGAGTGGTATCAGAGCGAGAAAATTTATCTGTTTTCTGTAGCAGAGAAGAAAAGAAGAATTTCACCATGCCACCGAGGAGAGAAAGACAATCACCCAATCCAGAGGATAGAGGAAACGAGAGAGGAAGAGGGAGAGACAAGCACATAATCCAGAGATGGAGAGGCAGATACATGATCTCCGAGTGAGATTAGAAGATATGGAAGCGACACAGAGACGCACCGCCAGTTATGGAGATCTGAGTGACTCTGAAGGCGAAGTTGAAGTTGAACAACAAGGAGAAGTTGCAGCCAAAGATGCAGCCAATGAGCGATTAATTAAAGCTATCATCTAGATGAGTTCGAAAACAAAGATGGAAATTCCAGCTTATGAAGGGAATCTGGATGCAGAAGAGCTTCTAGACTGGATTAGAGCTCTTGGCACTTACTTCTATTATGAGGATATCGAAGAGGATAAGAAGGTTAGACATGCTATCACCTGATTGAAAGGACACGCAACATTGTGGTGGGACGAGCTTCAAGTAGATAGACATTCCAAAGGCAAGCAAAAGATTAAAAGTTGGGATTGAATGATTGCGAAGATGAAGGAAAAGTTCATCCCAAGGGATTATCAAATCACACTGTTTAGGAGAATGTAGAACCTGAGACAGAAGCTGATGAAATTAAACGAGTATACTGAGGAATTCTACACGCTGAATATCAGAGCAGGTCATCAAGAGAGCGATGATGAAAAAGTTGCCAGGTATATGAATGGCTTGAGATACGATATCCAGAATGAGATGAGTATGACAACCATCAGAACGGTGGAGGATGCGTATCAGATGGCATTGAAAGTTGAGGAAAAGCTAAGCTGTAAGCCAACACAGCGAGGCCGAGGTAGGAGCCATCCAAAAGGTAAGTTAGTTGCCCAAGATAGGTTTCAGAAATCTAAGGATGACTGGAAAAAGACTCAGACTAGAACGGAAAGAGGTGGAAGTTCACAACAAGGCTATCACGCTGAACAACGAAGGCAACAGATAGAACAGAGTGGAGGATACACTGATAATAACACATTTCCTCATACTAGAGGTAGAGGAAGATGCAGAGGTGGAGTCATCACATGATTCACGTGTGGAAAGAATGAACACAAGGAAGTTGACTGTCCATATAGGAAGAAGGATGGAGGAGAAGTTCACATCGTCGAGGCACAGAGGTGAGATGTTGAGGCAGAAGATGCAGAAGACAGAAGGTCATTGATGATACGTAAGGTTCTCTTAACACCTGAGAAGGAGATGGAGGACACAACTCAAAGAAACAAACTTTTTAGAACCACATGCAAGACCAAAGATAGGAAATGCAAGGTTATTATGGATAGTGTAAGCACAGACAATCTCGTTTCAACCGAGATGGTGGAAAAGCTGGAGTTGGAGACAACTGATCACCCGAGTCCATACAAAGTTTCATGGCTATAGAAGGGACATCAGGTAAATGTCACTAAACAGTGCTTAGTGGACATCAAGATAGGAGGATACAATGATAAAATACTCTGTGATGTTATTCCTATGGATGTATGTCATTTATTGCTAGGCAAACCATGGCAATATGACAGGAACGTAATTCATGATGGGAAGATGAATACGTACACTTTGGAGAAGAATGGAAGAACACATATGCTACTTCCAATTAAAGATAAAAAATTAAAACCAGAACCAAGGAATACTGTACTTCTCATGAGTGGGAAGGAACTTCTGGCGGAAGTAAAGAAGAAGGAAGATCCACAATTCTTTGTGGTCAGGAAACCAAAAATTGTTTTGACCAGCACAAGAGTGGATGATTTTCCGGAAGAAATTCAGGAACTGCTGGAAGAGTTCGCTGACATTGTGGTAGACGAATTACCTCATTCGTTGCCACCGATGAGGAGCGTAAGTCACCATATAGACCTCATACCAGGAGCCAGTTTTCTGAACAAAGCTGTGTACAAGTTGACGCCGTAGGAGAACGAAGAAGTTAAAAGGCAGGTGCAGGAACTGTTGGATAAAGGACTGATCAGGGAAAGTTTAAGTCCGTGTGCCATTCCAACGGTACTGAGTCCAAAGAAATATGGAGGTTGGAGAATGTGTACATATTCCAGAGCCATTAACAAGATAACCATCAGGTACAGGTTTCCATTGCCATGGATGGATGACTTGATGGACTGCTTAAGTGGGGCCAAATTGTTTTCAAAGGTTGATTTGAAAAGCGGATACCATCAGATTTGCATGAGGGAAGGCGATGAATGGAAGACATCCTTCAAAACCAATGAAGGGTTGTATGAATGGCTAGTCATGCTGTTTGGCTTGAGGAATGCACCGAGTACCTTCATGAGGCTGATGAATGAAGTGCTGAAGGAATTCATTGGTAAGTTTGTCATTTTTTATTTAGATGACATATTGATTTTCAACAAAACAAAAGAAGAACATCTGAAGCATTTAGCTGCAGTAATGAGGAATCTACAACAGGAGAATCTATTGATCAACATGAGGAAATCTTCATTTATGAAGACATAACTCATTTACTTGGGATTTTTCATATCGACGAATGAATTAAAGATGGATTCAAGTAAAGTGGAGGTAATTAAAAATTGGCCATCACCAAGAAATATTTTCGAGGTGAGAATTTTTCATGGATTGGCTAGTTTCTACCGAAAATTCATCAGGAATTTTAGTGGTATTAGTGCAGCAATGATGGATACTATCAAGAAAAGACATAAATATTTTCATTGGACTGAAGAGGCAGAGAAGATATTCAATCTGTTGAAGCGGAAGATCATAGAACAACCGGTTTTGGTGTTGCCCGATTTTACGAAGGTGTTCTAGGTTAAATGTGATGCAAGTGGCTTTGCCATAGGAGCGGTCTTGAGCCAGGAGGATAGACCTGTTGCATATTTCAGCGAGAAGTTGGATGAGGCAAAGGTGAAGTACTCCATGTATGACAAAGAATTTTATGCTATCATACAGGCATTGAAGAAGTGCAGGCATTACTTGATCCCAAAAGAATTTGTTTTGTATAGTGATAATCATGCATTACAGTTTGTAACTCAACAGGAGAAGTTGAATCAGAAACATGTTAAATGGGTAGAGTATATGCAGAATTTTACATTTGTAATTAAACACATTTCAGGTACTGCTAACAAAGTGGTTGATGCTTTGAGTAGGAAGTGTTTGTTGCTGCAGGAGTTCTGAGTCAAAACATTGGGTTTTGAAAATCTTAGGGACATGTATGCAGGTGATGTAGATTTTGCAGAGGCATATGAAGCAGCTGAGAATACAGTTCTCAGAGACAAAAGCCCTTGGATATATTATATGATCCATGAAGGATTGTTGTTCAGAGGCAATCAACTGTGCATTCCAAATTACTCCATGAGGGAGAATTTGTTAAAGGAGAAGCAGAGTGGTGGATTGGCGAGGCATTTTGGCCATGACAAGATATTTGCAAAGCTGAGCGAAGCATACTTTTGGCCAGGAATCAAGTCAGAAGTCAAGAATTTTGTCGACAGGTGTAGAACTTGCCAGCATTCAAAGGGTAGGAAGCAGAATGTGGGATTCTATCAATCATTACCCATACCCGAGAGACCGTGAGATGAAATCAGCATGGATTTTGTATTGGGATTACCAAGGACACAAAGAGGACATAATTCGATATTTGTAGTGGTTGACAGGTTTTCCAAAATGGCACATTTTATTCCATGCCAGAAGACCAGCGATGCAACTCATATCGCAAATTTTTTCTTCAAGGAGATCGTTAGACTTCATGGTTTACCCAGAAGAATAGTATCGAACAGGGATACAAAATTCATTGGAAATTTCTGGAGGACACTCTGGAAGAAGATGGGGACTAACTTGATGTTTAGTTCTTCCTATCATCCTTAGATGGATGGGAAAACAGAGGTGGTAAATAGAAGTCTGGGAGATTTATTAAGAAGCTTGGTGACAGAGCACCACAATAATTGGGACAATGTGTTGCCACAGGCAGAGTTTGCGTACAACGACTCAGTGAACAAGAGCACAGGCAAGAGTCCATTTGAGATTGTATACGACAGTCATCCAAGAGGAGTTTCTGAACTGAGGGATTCAGAGCAGATAATAACTAAGAGCGCAAGCGGTGAATAATTCGCAGAGGCGATGAAAGAACTTCACAGCAGGGTGAAGGAGCGATTGCTGGAATCAAACCAGGAATACAAGCGCAGAGCGGATCAGCATCGGAGACAACTTCAATTTGAAGTTGGAAATCTAGTTATGGAACATCTGAGGAAGGAAAGGTTCCCAAGGAGAACATACAACAAGCTGAAAATGAAGAAAATTGGGCCATGCAGAGTCCTAAAGAAATTGGGAGAAAACGCTTATGAAATTGAGTTGTCGGATGAGATCGGAATATCTATGACATTCAATGTATCGGACTTATATCCATATAAGTCTGATGAAGAAGGATATGGAAGTGATGAGAAGCTAGAGGTTCAGTGGCAGAAGCAGATGCCGATTGCAGAGAAGCCACAAATGGAGTGTATACTTGACAAAAGAGTGAGAAAAAAGACCAGGTGGAATAAATACTTCGAGTATCTGATCAAATGGAAGAACCACCCAATGGAAGACGCCAGCTGGGAGAATGAAGTAGAGATTCAAAAGCATGGACATACCATGCAGGAGCTCATGGACAGGAGCCCATGAAAGTTTTCAAGCCGAGGAGTATGATGCAGGAGCATTGCCAACTCATCAAGCGAGCCAACACATCAAGCGGAGATCAGTTGGATAAACAAACCCAAAATTTTGAAGTGCTTTGGGATTGTAGCACAAGTCTTCAATGAATCCTTTATGAAGGAGTGCCTTTTGTATATTGTATTGGACCTTTAGCCTTAATCTCTCGTCCTTTGGTAGATAGTCGGAATTTAATAGATTTAATGCTGGTAGATAGGATGTTTAAGTCTAGATTTGATAGTTTAGAGTCTGAGAGGGAAAATGGATATAGACACCCTCATTGTACCATTGTAACAGGCAGAGAATAGTAAATAAGAGAGGAATAATTCAGAAGAAGAGAAGAGAAACTAGAGAATATTGTATGAAGAACACCCATGTACAGGCATTTGAATTAATAGAAGGAAGCTTTGATTCAAGCACATAGTTTGTGTTGTTTTCTCTGTGTATTGATGCTATGCTCAGGAATGTTTTCTTTCTTGTTATGCATTTTCTTTGTATATGATGTGCATGTGATTTCATGTTTCAAACTGAAGTCTCAAAGGGAGAGAGTGAAGTTCAATTGTTTCTCTATCTGAGCCAGGAGATTCCTACAAGGTGTGCAGTTGAATTCATCTGCAAGGAGTGCGTTGATGAAGGCTCAATAGTTTAAATTTTGTTCTCATCCACCCAAAAGTGGAAGTGGGTTGTTGAAGGCATGCAAGGAGTGTGCAGGCTGAAGAATAAGTCTCAGTTTTCAATCTGAGCAAAGGAGATCGAAGACTGTTGCTGCAGGAGTGCGCAGAGTTGGAAGGATTCACCACTGGGAAAGTTTTTGAATGTTGAGCGCAAGGAGTGCACGCAAGTTCCTCTGAAAGAATCAGAGTGGAAAAGCTCAGGAGGTATAGCACCTTCATGACATCGTTAACGTAGAGCACAGGATTTGTTCCGAAGAAGGTTCGAGCAGGAGATGCAAGTGCAGGTGTCAGAGGACAAGTTCTGAGAAGGGACACTTAGCCGTTTTCAAGAAATCTTCAAGGAGGAAGAAATCGATGGTCAGGATATTACAGAGAATATTGACGAAATCCCATCAGCCGTTAGATTGCGAAAGCGTGATAGGAGAGTATCGACATCTCGGCACATTGGGGCTCGAGAATTGGAGAATCGAGTGCTGGGAGCTGCAAGTAGCGAAGTCGTGATATTGCGAGGCTCCGATAAAGAGGAAGTCTCGATAAAGAGGGAGAAGGTCAGCGTTGACTGAGCCATCGAGAGTCGGGGATCCATGAGGACAGGGGATCACGATAGCGCAAGTGAAAATTTCCTGACGGGGAAAATTCCCGATAAGAGCAAGGAAAAACGTAGGTGAATATTTCATCGGGGTTCGGGGATTTGTGAGACCCGATCCTGTGAGTTCAGGACTCGCGATCTTGCGAGGTCCGATTTCCTGATAGGACAAAGGGAGATCGTTAGGAGAGCCTTTTGGGTGTAGAAAATTCTCGATAAGGGATTTGAAGAGCATTTCAGCTCTTCGGGTTGAAGGAAAAGAAGGTCCTGTGGGAGCGGACGTGCGTTGGTGGTGCGTTTGCGTCAGCCGCCAACTCCAAATCATGAGTCGCGTATAACTCTTCGTTCTTCTTCAACTTCCTTGACACATAAGCTATCACTCCTTCATCCCTGCATTATCACGGCTCCCAACCCTTGCTTCGAGGCATCCGTGCAGACCGTGAAGTCCTTTTCCATATCCAGCACTCGTAGAATTGGCGCACTAGTTAGTAACCTCTTGAGAGCAATGAATGCACTTTCACATTCTTCTTTCCATTCATACCTAACCCTCTTACGCTACAAGGTGGTGATGGGTTTCGCTATTTTGGAGAATCCTTCTACAAATCTCCGGTAATAATCCGCTAGCCCCATGAAGCTCCTCATCTCATGGGCATTTTTCGGCACTGGCCATTCCATAATGGCCTTTACCTTTTCTGGGTCCATAGAGATTCCTTTGCTGGAAATGATATGACCTAAATAGTGGATCTCTTTCTGGAAGAAGGAACACTTCGACAACTTCCCATACAATTTGTTCTCTCTAAGGAAGGACAACACTATTCGCAAGTGTTCCTTGTGTTCTCTTTCATTTTTGGAATAGATGAGGATGTCATCTAAAAAGACTTGTACAAAATGGTCTATGTACTTCCATAATACGCCGTTCATGAGGCTCATGAATACTGCTGGCGCATTGGTCAATTCGAGAGGTACTACAAGAAACTCGTAATGTCCAAACCGAGTTTGGAAGGCAGTTTTTGGGATATCACCTTCCTTAATCCTTAACTGATGATACCCGAATTGCAAATCGATCTTTGAGAATACTGTTTCTCCTTTCATATGATCTAAGAGGTCATCTATTCGCAGCATCGGGTACCTATTTTTCACTATAGCATGGTTCAAGTCCCTATAGTCTATACACAGTCGTAAGAATCCATCCTTCTTCTTTACAAAATTACCGGTGCGCCCCAAGGTGAGACACTGGGCCTTATTAGCCCTAAGTCTAGTAACTCTTTCAACTGCATTTGCAATTCACAAAGTTCCGGCGCTGTCATCTGATACAGAGTCTTGGAAATTGTTTCTGCACCGGGTTTTAGCTCAATGGTAAAATCAAGCTCCCTCTTAGGAGGTAACCCTGGTAACTCATTCAGAAAAAAATCCTGAAATTCTGACAGTACCGGGTATTGATCCAATGAGGGTCCCTTCCTTTCATTCACTGCTTACACTACATAAAGTCGACACCCTTGCATCAAGCATCACTTAACCTTCATAGTTGATATAAAGCGTAACGACACTTTTCTCTGTACACCCTGGATCTCTACTGGTGTTCCTTCATCATCGACACAAAGAACCCTCTTTGCGAAACAATCTACCAAAGCTCGATGAGCTACTAACCAATCCATTCCAATGATTAGGTCATATGCCCCAAGAGCAGTGACGTATACCTTCAACCTAGTAGTACACACTCCCAGGTCTACTATACAAGTATCGACACTAGGTTCTACTACTTTTTTTTCCCCCGAAGCCATCTCGACTTGTTTAAAGTCACCATGCTCGTAGGCTGCCAACCCACTCTTTTATAATGCAGATGGTGAAATGAAACTATCTGTCACACCAGAATCAAACAAAATCTTAACATTGATATGATTTAGCATACATGATGACTCCACCACCGTGGATTGATGTTCGTCCTGGCGATTATTAATTGCTACGTAAATATGGTGGCTACTACTTTCTCTCCACATCGGTGACTTTCCTTCTCTATGCACGAACCCTGATTGTAACTCTGGGCAGTCGCGGTGGTAATGGGGTCCTTCGTACCTCCAACAGGTAACACGAGATTGAACCTGTGCACTATTATGTGACTGTCTCTGAAATGAGCTCCTTCCTTTGGAACCCCTACCCCTACTAGTTGTTCCCTGCGATGGTCGTGGACTTGTCTGCACCGTTGGCGATGAACGAGATGTTGCACTCACTCCCATTGAAATCCCTACAGTTACTGTCCTTGGTGCGACTCTATTACCATATGGTGGTGGCCTCGAGCCCCTTCCCCTAGGAAATTTCCTCGGGGACTTTCCTACGAACCCTGGGTGATGCAGAAACGTCGGTCTTGTACCCCCAGTCAAGTTCATATGTTCTTTTGCGTAACGCGCATTTTCCACCGTCTCCACCATTGAAGACGATTTCCACATCCACACCATATCTCTTATCCTAGGGTTCAATCGATAGATGAAGTGCTCTACCTGTCATTGGTCATTATCCATATACGACACATATTTGACCAGTTCCATAAACCTGATCTCATATTCTTCTACAGTTTTGTTTCCTTGTACTAAGGCATGAAATGCCCCAACTTGTTGTTCCTCATAGTACACCGGTAGATATTTCCTCCTGAACCTCTCCTTGAAAATTTCCCAAGATACTGTGTCTGAGGTAAGGTGTAGTTGTCTTTCCAGGTTTCCCCACCAGTTAAAAGTGCTGTCTCTTAACTGAAAAATGGTGATCTTTTCCTTTGAATTGGATGCATAGTCCCTTAAGGAAAAACACCTTGTCATGCCTTCCAACCATGCTTCCGTGCGTTCACTGGCAAGACCCCTGACAAACTCTGGAAGTTTGATCTTCTGCAATTCCCGTGTGATGTCTTCAGGTGGATGTCCTCCCCTTGAATCCCTTGACACTTCTAGATTAACCATTCTAGACGGTGGGGGTTCCACTTCAGTCCCTACCGGTTATTTCCCCTTTAAAGTCTCGTTGATGGCTTCCAACGAGCGCAGTATGAGGGCTAGTTTGGGCAATGGCGGTGGTGGCACTGGCAGTGTTGGTGGTGCTTGCGATGACACTCCCCTGCCTTGACTCCCTCGAGTCCTGACCATCCTGTATGCTTTGACCTGCATCCACCAAAGTTATCAGGGTGAGTTCCAGGATGTTTCAAATTGGTGCTACTCAAACTAGAAACAGGGTTAGGCATACGTTTTCTTTACTTGTCTGTAAACAAACATTACTCCATTAGGGGATTGGCTAGGTTAGGGTTACGATTAAGCGTCTAAGCTTGATTTCTTCACCCCTACGAAAGAACTATTGGTTTCCTTGCCCTGTAGCTACGTTAGCCTTGCGCCTTACTCACCACTTTGTATGCTTATGCTCCTAGTGCATATGCCGCCTCCTTCCCACTTGTCCTAGTCTAAGCCTTTTAACTTTAGCATACAACTTGATTAAAGTGACTTCCGACTTTATGTTTATTAATTTACGCCGAGAGGTGTACACCTACTCACAATGGGCACAATCAATGATCTTTTAAATCTTACTTAGCCTTAAACCATTATCTGATGGCTACGCATTGAATATGCTGGCATATTCTTAGTCGTCCTCCAAAATCAATGGGTCACATTTATCGTTCATAACTTTCTTGCATTTATCACAGCATCCGTTAACATGTTTACTTTTTTTTAACATTTACCTAACCACATAAAAAAATTCACTGTAAGGTTATATAATTACCACGTTTAATGATTAAATAGGATTTAACTGCAGCATCTAAAGAATTATCCCCAACTACCAGCCCCGTTTTGGCGTTCACCAGCGCTATGTACCTTTTAGCATTAGTGTTCTTCTTAAGACACTTTGCTTGGTCGGTGGTCTTGGGTATGGAAATTAAAGTATTTATTAGTGAAATTATTTGTAAAAGTCACTGTTTATGGTGTGTTGGTAGGGTGGACTTTCTTAAAGCTTTCACGGTGGAAGGAAGTCCGGGGTTCGATCCTCACGGACTCCAGAAAAAAATTTCTTAGCCCTATATTACTCAAACATAACTAATATTTTATTAAACTAATTAACTTTATTAACTTAACTAATATTTTAATTAACTCTTAATAAAATTAATAAAGTTAATTAGTTTAATAGTTTAATTATTTTTACTTAATTTATTAATTAAACTTTATTAATTTCCTAAAGTTTTAATTTATTAGTTTATTAATATTTATTTCTATATATTATTTATTTACTATATATATTTTTTTTGAAATTGATATCGTAAAGAAAAGAGTAATAAATACAATTATTTGCTAAATAATTAAATTAAAATGGACTTACCCAGCTACGTGCATTTTGCATGCGCTCCATGTGTTAGTCCGCCTCCTTCTCGGCAAGCTCGTTGCTCACCTCCTTCGCAAATGCTCGGCTCCCTCGCAATGCTTTTGCGTTCTGTAACATGGGCTCTCCTCCCATTCATTCTTTTCACTTCCGTTGGCATAGTCAGATGCAGAGGAGTTTTGAATAGTTGGGACTCGCGTGTAGCACAGACGATGGGGCGTTCTTACGAAGAATACAAGATCAGGAGGCGCAATCCCGACCCCAAAAATGCATCTCTTGTGGTGATAGACATGCATGCTTACTTTAGGGAAATAGCTACTCCCATTCTCCCCATGATTCATCGCACGATCGAGTCCTGTCGAGCCCAGAACATCCCAGTCGTATACACTCGTCACTCCCATAAAGACCCTTCAGACTATGGGATGCAGGAAGAATGGTGGAATGGTGTCATTCACGATGGAACTCCTGAGGCTGAGCTAATTCCTGAGGTCGACAGAAGAGCGACCAACAAACTCGTTCACAAGAACACTTATAGCAGATTCTATGACACCGATCTTGAGCAGTACCTGCGAGAGCAGGGCAAATCTAAAGTGATAATAACGGGAGTGGTGACGAATCTGTGCTATGAGACGACGGCCAGGGATGCCTTTAATCGAGGGTTTAGAGTTTTCTTCTCCACTGATGCAACTGCAACAAAAAATGAGGATTTTCACGATTCTATGCTCAAGAATCTCGCTTATGGCTTTGCTTATCTCGTCAATTATCAGAGATTAGAAGATGATTTTACTATAAAAAATATCATCTGATTCGAGGGGTCTTGTAAGTGTGAAAGAATGTTTCTGTTTAATTGTGCTTAAATAATACAATATCTACAATACAAGTAGATGCTTCATGGTGAGGTCACCGGTTAAATTCTTATAATGTAATGTATGAACATTTATAAATTAGGGTTTTAAGAGTTTTGGGAATCCGTAATTGCTAAATAGATTGTAGGGCGTGGATTTAAGCGCGGGGCAGAATAAGCTACTCTAGCTTACCACAGAGCTCCTGCTCATTCAAAGAGGTCGCTACAGGATTTTTCCGCCAACCACAAGCTACAACAGTCAAAGAAAAGAGGATTCGAATGGACCATGTGTTCCTCTGTTTGTTGGATCTGAACTAGTCTTGAGTCCAACGCAGTGGAACAGGTATTGTGTAGTTGGTATGTAATATATATATTGGTATAACTGGTGAAATTTGCAGGTTTTCTGGTTGATATATTCTATGAAGATAGTTAATCCTGTATGTTATTTTTTTTTTAGAAAGATTTTATGATTGTAATCGAAACTTTACTTCACCCTTTAATTGAGGCTAGGTCATAGATATGGTGGTCATTGTCCAGTCAATTTCATTTGATTAAAGTAAAAAAAAATCTAAAATGGTCATATCTTAGAGTTATTAATGTACTTGGTGTACTTTGGTTATATTATTACTTTATGTAATAAATTAATGGCGAGTTCATAAGTTAGGTCTTAGTTTAAGTTGTGAATAATTAGAATTTATGAATTGCGTGTTACATAGCATGCATAACGTGCATTCCTCTCTCAATCCATTGCATAATTCGTAGTAGACCTTGAAACAAATTCATGGTAGGAGTGCGTCTTGAAAACATAATCCCGGTTACAAATGTGGACGCAGTCCTTGAGGTGTAGAAGCACAATTGCAGGCATGGGCATAGTTCCCAAGGCACATATCTCAAGGTGCAACAAATAACCATGCAGCTCGAGATAGGTGTGTAGTGTTGAGATTTTTGAGCACATGGTAACAGTCCTAGTCTGATTTCTAACCTAGCTACTTAGGAAAATAGAAAACTGAAATCTCTATCAAAACTGCACTCTGATTTTTACTAGGAACTGAAACACATTAAGCTAAAGAAAATAGCAGCAAGTCACAGATCTGAAACTCAAATCACATTACTTTTTTTTTTATTCTTGAAAACAGGAATTACAATGAAAGCTTCAAACTCTACCCTTCACCCTAGTTGTATTCATAATTTACTTGTTTTACTTGGTAAATTTGTTTTGCATTTATTTATTTTATTTTTATTTTTATTAAAGTTTCTATGTTTTGTGTGCAGGTTAAGCGTGGTTGGAGTTTTGGCCCTTAAGGCCCAAATTTTTATTCACCCTAATACATTTATTTAGGGATTTACTATAACTAAACCCCTTATTTAGGCCCTTGGTTCCAAATTTTAACCAGGGCTCTAATACCAAATGTAAGGGCCGAGTAGAATTTACGTAAACAAAATTGGATAATTATTTTAATCTAGCACCTAAACATTTATAAATTTATCAACACATAATAAAATTTTCATAATTGATTAAAAACAATTGCAAAATTTGAAATACCTGAACCTGATGCTAATAATCCGTTTGTCCGCCACTTGCCTCTTTGACCGCTTCTACAAAACACTACCCAAAATTGTTCCTCCCTGCCAACTAGGTAGCTCCCTAGCTCCAGGATATCAACGGATATCCTGGCCACTGTGCCCAAAACCCCCAGCAACCCCGGTGCACTGATACAATCCCCCTCTCAAATTTTCACTTCTCTCTCTCCGCAAATCTAGAGCTCCCCAAAATTCATCCCTCCAACCTCCCGTAGCATAACCTCCCCTCCAACTCCTTCCCTTCCTTATCCCTCCTTCACTGACTCTCCCCCCCCCATTTACTCCTACCTAACCCATTTATTACTCTTATCCTTTCCCGTTAATGCTTTTATCTTCTCGAGATTCATAGGTTATCCCTTGCTGTATATGCAACCATTTTATATCATATACCATTAATCTATTAAATCCATTACGCAAGTTATTAAATGTATCTTGTAGTTAAATTATTAATTAATTAATCACAATTATATCCTTTAATTAATTAATAACTCACTTAATTAATATCATTAAATCATCTTTGTTTAATTAATACCTTGTTAACACAATTAATCCCCTAATTAGTTTTACTTTATAATTTCTTAAACATTTATCCAACCAGGGTCATTACAAAATCCCACCCCCATGTCCTTCAACTTTTTTAAGTCCCCGAGGTGTAGGACAGTCGGTGACGGAGTGTGTTGTTAAGCCACTCCGTGTTGTTAAAGTCATTGGTTCGAAACCTGCGGGGACAAAAAATCCAACCATGTTAAGGGTTGATGTGGCTCAGGCTGGGTGCAATCCATGGGTGATTTTGATGGCTTAGATGCCCCTAAGTCGCGGTTTCTCAAGCCACAGGTTAATCACGTAGCCAACAGGTCTCGCACAAATTAACAAACAAACAAAAAAACATACGATGAGAGACAATCTGTTTATTCAAGGAGAGGGAACAAAACCAGAATTTGAAACGCATATTCCTATCATTTCAAGAGATGGATTTCGTCTCATCAATTCTTCTACATATTATTCCTTGTACCTTGATATTTTTTATCCTAGTGTTGTGAAATTTTTTGTTCCATATTACCTTGGAGAGAATTCAACATTATATAATCATGTACAAATTAATAGAGATTACCGAATATAAGATAAAGAGGAAATTAATTATGCCCATGAACATATTAATTTTTATTCTCATCAATTATCCATGTGTAAATCAAGAAATGATTTGAAAGAGTTTCAAATTGCATCTTCCATTGATTCATATCAATTTGTGTTTAAAGAAGGATCTAAAATTTTCCATGATTAATTATTTGAGGTCGAAAAGTATAATCAACCAAATATTGCTACAAATGATGATTATTCAAAAATGTTGGTTGTTCCATTAAGTTCACCTCAAATAGTTAATCTTGAAGTATTCKAGCTCAATGGAAAGTTTCAAGAGAATGGGACACTTCTTTTCYAATCGAAAATCACGATAAGTTCTCACAATMTTGATTCAACCTTTTTACAAGATTCTTTCCATAATAATGTAATACTTTATTCTCATCAGGAATATTTGTCATATGTGAATTATTTTGAACAATMCCATGTTAGTAATCACATGTATTATAATAGGATTGCAGATTGGTTGGAGTATTCATATCTTGAAAAGTTTCCAGGGAATGGTAAGATTATATTCACTTTATTTAGAGATCAAGGAGGTAACTTTGAAACACTCATTTTATATCCTTCAGATGAATAAAATATGGAACGAAAGGAAAATTGTCGGGAGGATGGGGCACTTCGGCCTAGGCCGATGGTTATCTTAGGTCCCCATAACTCTCACAAGCTTCACAATCTCATTTTTTCATGTTTTTGTGACCCATATAATGACAAAATTGCAGAATGGTTGAAGGATTCATACAGAAGGAATGTTCAAGGGAATGGTAAGGTCATGATTTCTTTGTTTTTAAATGATGATGATACAGGTAAGTATGATGTATTTTTTTCATATTTCGATATACTAGTATTCTTGTTACTGATATTTGATTTTGTTTTCATTGCGGGATTGGAGTTACTCTGACGGCCACATTGGAAGCATGACTTCACTTGATATTTTTATTTGTGTAGTAGTTAGAGTAGGTTTAGGAGTAAGTTTCCTTTAGATTTATTTCTAAATGTTTCTTTTTGTAATAATGAAGTTATGAACACAAGTGGTACACCAAGAGAACCATAATATGAATGTTGTCAGGGAAGTCCACTTTAATGATTTTATCTCTGCTTTTTGTTGAATATTTCTTTTCAAAACCACATTATCATCATGGAAATTTTAAAATGGAAATTAAAGATATAAGTAAATTTGAACTATCAATTCACCCGAATTCAACCTTGACCCAAGGAACCACGAGTAGGACTGTACTCATCTTAATAAGGATTTTTTTATTTTATTTTAGTCTCTTTTATTTTTAATAATAATGCTTGGTCAAAGTAACATATTATGCATCACTATATTAAGAAAAGAACTTTCTCGCACATGATATTTTATATGATTTAGTTCTTCCTTTATTTTACAACGGGATGCTAGTAGATCCCAAAGCTTGGGTTTATCTTTGGCCAAAATTGTTTCTAAAAGTGTTCTTTTGCTATTTCGATTTTGGTTTTTTTATGAACTTCCAATTTTGAATCCCATTAATAAAATTTGATTTGGTTTGTTGTGTTTTTTGTTTTCTTTGAATGAGCTTTCTTCTTGTCTGCCTTTTTGAATAAATATATTTCTGATCAAAGAACGATTGTCCAAGGAAGAATTCATTTCAAGACTTATGTTTTTAAAAGCATTTTGAAACAGTTCAAACGGTTTCTGATGTTAAGGGTCAGCTCAAATAATTGATTTGTAAGTCAGTTGAGTACTATGAAATCCTAAATGGTCTTTGTCAGAGTATTACCACTGAAATGTGTCGAGATCTTTGGGAATTACGATTATCCTTAGACTTTTTACATTGTCCATGTTCTTAAAAGATCATTTTTAAGTGCTTCCCCATTCTCTAAATGATTTCTTAACTAAAATTTAAAATCTTGTAACATCCCGCTCTAGCGCACTGAGAAAACTTATTCTTTGAGGACACTTGCTTGCAAGTGATCTGGACTATTATGATATTAAAACATTTTTCCTTGATTATGATGCATTATGGTAGATGACATGATGTTTTATTGCATTGACATAGACAGGTGTTATTGACTCGGTTTTACTGAGTGTGTAGGGTTTTGGACCTTGAGGATGCAGAGGCATCGACAGAACCCCTTGGACTCTGGATCAAGTCAGAGAGTCTTCTATTGGGGTTTGATATTTTTACTATGATTTTAGTACATTTGATTAGATGATATGATGTGGACATGTTCTAACATGATTGTTGATGATGCAGGCTGACGATTGTTTGCTGACCAGACTCACATATGAAGTAAAGGGGCCACACACACGACTACCAGAGAGGTTGATGGCGAGGTGTGGACAACAGCCCTACCACAACCTACTAGCACTCCCATCGTGGCTTGAACTGTAGGTTAACTATTACCTAGTTTGAAAGGACCCACGATGTCGTGAGGGCAGAGTGCGACAGTCACTCACGATGATTCTAAAGGGCGTGCAATAAGGCGAGGGCCTTATTCCTTAGAATCCCTTAGTCTCCCACAAGTTCACCTGGTGGAGTGTTGACTCCAGGGGTTATTGATGTCTACCAATCTTTCAAGAGGTGAGTGACACCCTTGGAGCACGTGGTGCATCCTGAAGGGAATGTCATGCAAAAGAAACACAAGAGGTGAGTGGCACCCTTGGAGCACGTGGTGCGTCCTGAAGGGAACGTCACGCAAAAGAAACACTAGAGGCGAGTGGCACCCTTGGAGCACGTGGTGCGTCCTGAAGGGAACGTCATGCAAAAGAAACACTAGAGGCGAGTGGCACCCTTGAAGCACATAGTGCATCCTGAAGGGAATGTCATGTTGATGATGTTAGAGGAACGAACCTAGATGGCCTAAGACTAATATCTCATTAAGAAATTTAAAGAAAACAACTTCCCTAATTAAAATGTCACCTAGTTCAGAATCTAAGTTCTAAGTCTAAAACTTCACTAGGGGTAAAATTTTGTCTACCCTTAAGAAAAATACCTTATAAAAATAAAATAATAAATTTTAAACTAAAAACCACTTAAGTAATAGTTGTGGACTTCATAAATTTTTGGGTAAAATGAAGAGAGTAAGAACTTAATTAAAATCTTTGGATATCAAAGGTAAAGAAGAAATAAATTATTTAACTTGTGAAAGTGTAAAAAGATATTAAATTAATAATAAAAGGAAAAGAGTAAATAGCGCAACTCTCATTTTGGCTCTAATAAAAAGGGGAAATAAGGGAATAATAAAAATTAGGAATCTAAGTTCATCGGTGGATGGAGTCATCAGAGTGATTGAGGATAGGGTGGTATGGAGATCTGACAATGATAACATATAAGGGTGTCATTGTCAAGGAATCGAGTTGTAATACTTCGATATCTGTAACGAATAAATCCCAACGACAATAAGAATAAGTGTCAACACCTGGTGATATAAATAAACAAAAATCAATGGTGTAAGGAAACTACATATCTTGCGATTAGGGTTTTGCAATCACCGTCGCTATGAACTGAGGCCAAACAATGTCTGCCCCGCAGGGGCCCCTGCACGACAGGGAGGGAGTGTCGATCGGCATCTCCTATAGTCGCGCTGCTGCAAATGAAAGCAATGGAGCCAGAATTAAGCGCCCCACCTTCGAAACACCTCCGGACCTGAGAGCCCAGTTAATGGATGAAGGAACTGCTCAGGACAAGGGCACGGATGTCGACCTAGCCAAGGAGAAGAGTTATGCAAAAGCCTCAGCTCCATGGACACCCGGAAAATGCATTCCACAGGCACCACAAGCACCCAGGTATGTGGTCAGCTCACCGCGAATAGAGGAGCAGAAACAATACATGAAAGACAATGCCCTGGTGGGAAAATTTGTAGGGCTTTGGCCCTCTGAGCGTGACCTGATTAAATGGATACAGTACTGGTGGAAGCCGAAAGGCCATTATGAACTCCAGCTCGGCTCCAAGGGTTTTTTCACAATCATCTTCCACAATCTTGAGGATCACAACCGCGTCTTCGATGGAGGACCATATTTCTACAACTCGGCGGGTCTATTCCTAAGATTCTGGACAGAAAAGTTCAACCCCGAAAAGGAAGACTTTGCCCATGCACCGGTATGGATAAGACTATAGTCTCTCCCACAGGAATTTTGGCTGGAAGAGGTTCTAGCAGGAATAGGCAACACCATCGGTATTTATGTCAAATCCTCTGAAGCCACAAAACAGCGGCGCTATACCTCTTATGCAAGAATATGCGTCTACATGAATATAGCCAAGCCGATCCCAGGCTCCATCACCCTGGAATATCATGATGAAGATTGGTCCCAGACCATAGATTACAAACACATTCCCTTTCGCTGCAGGAAGTGCCACGAACATGGTCACCTCTTTAGAGATTGCCCTCTTAACGCGATCCACAAGGAGGCTACACCAACAAGCAACAAGGACCAGGAAGGATTCGTACAACCAGTGGGCAGACGACGGCAAGGCGGACGCAAGCAGCTCCCCCAGGTAAGCAAAGACCCTTCCACTAGCAATAAATTTTCCATTCTGCAAGATCAACCAGAAAGCTCGACACCTTCCGCTACTGCGGTCACTCCACCCACCCTTGATAATCCCCAGATCGAGAACCATGGCCTTGAACAAACCCCAAAAATTGCGGACGTGATCCCCATTCCTACAAGCTCGGCACAGGAAACACTAGACCTATAAGGAATCGAAGATGGAGATGAGGATACGGAGATGGAGGAGCCTGATCTTGCGGGAGTAGATCTAGAACACCTGGAACACGCTTACCGGCACCATAAATTATACACCATCCCTCGGGATCAATTGAGGAAGGTACACAAAGTTTTTCTCAACTCCTCTGCAGGATCCTCAGCCCGAGCTAGTAAAGCTCTAGGAATCCAAGGTAGCCAGGCAAAAATCTCAAGCAAGAGCCAAAAAGATGAAAAGAAAAGGGGCATAAAGTCCACCAACAAGCTCATACAGGAAATAGGGAACTACATGGTAAACTCTGGTCAGGTCCACCTGATATCAGACAGTTTCCCTCCTCTTCCCCCACCCCCGTCCTCATGAAGATCATCTCATGGAACATTAGGGGACTTAATGGACGTAGCAAGCAGAAATTGCTACCCAAAATGATTATAGCAGAAATCCCGGACATCGTATTGTTGCAAGAAACAAAGTGCACCTCAGAAGACCTCAATCGGCTACTTCCCTACTGCTGGAAACTGGGGAGAGCAATCTCGATTGATGCAA
>ML837588.1:6401-20455 GCA_009831015.1 Picea engelmannii | reverse complement strand
AAGCCCTTCTCCCCCTCCAGAGGAATCAGACAGGGAGATCCCCTCTCTCCATTCCTCTTCGTTATCATGGCTGAAGGACTAAGTCGCTCCATACATGCGGCCCTGGCTCAAAACCTCCTGACTGGCTTACCCCTCCATGGCATCTCTCCCCCTATCTCGTATAGTCAATTCGTGGATGATACGCTTCTAATGGGTAGCCCAACTGTGCGTGAGGCCCTCTCCATACAGGAGATTCTCCAAACTTTCTTTGAGGCCTCAGGAATGGACTGCAACAAAGAAAAATCCCAGATTTTCTTCTTTAATACGCCCCCTCTGGTCCAGCGCCATATCTCTGAGATTCTAGGCTTCAATAGGATCTCCCTTCCATCCAAGTACCTCGGCCTACCTATGATCGATAATGGTCTCCAGAATGCATCCTGGGAACACCTTCTCTCGTCTTTCTCCAAACGACTCTCCTCCTGGACTTTCCGAGCCCTGAATCTCCCCAGTCGTCTTGTCCTGCTGAAGGCTGTCCTTCAAGCGCTCCCGATCTATGCCTTTTCAGTGTTGGCCGCTCCAAAATTCGTCCTTAACTCCATCAAAAGCCTACAAAGGAAATTCATCTGGCAAGGGCTTAACAAAGAGAAAAAAAACACACTGGTAAGCTGGGATAATCTCTACCAAACCAAACGACAAGGAGGACTGGGCTTGAGAGATCCATCTCTTATGAACAAGGTTCTCAGTGCCAAAATTTGGTGGCGATGGCTTAAAAACCCCAGCAATTTATGGGCCAAGATTTGGAGGAAAAAATATGCCCTCAACACAGCTGAAAAAGACCTAATTAGATGGAATGGCGATAATCAAGGCTCTCTAATATGGACAGCATCCAAGCAGAACAGACTACTAATCACTCAGTACGCCTTTTGGGAAATAGGGAATGGGAAGACAACTCTTTTCTGGCAGGACTCTTGGCACCAATGGCTAGCCCTGAATATGGAGGACTGGGCACATGACATCTACCCTCAAGCTATACAGGCTGGCCTAATAACTATTGCAGATTACTGGTAGGATAACTCTCGGGACAACACCTGGCGAAGCTGGAATTTGGATAAGGAGCGACTCAACTTGGAGGCACAGGTCGATATAGCACCCCTGCAAGAGGAACTCACCAAACGAAGAATACCCATAATTGCTGGGAATGACACTCTTCGATGGGGCTACAAAACACAGGGTTTCTTCATCACGAGGGAGGCCTATCAGATCAAAGATTAGTCAAGGCCCCCACCAGACTCTGAAGTCTGGGGTAAAATTTGGGACCTCAAACACTGGTCGAAAGTCACTCTCTTCTTATGGCTAGTCTCGCACTCAAGTATCCTAACATGGGACAACCTCCTGAAGAGAGGTTCTGTGGGGCCCTCCCTCTACACACTTTGTGGAGAGGCTGAGGAAACCTTAAACCATCTCCTTAATACCTGCACCTACACAACTCAAATTTGGGATCAGGTAGCACTTATCATGCGCACCTCCGATCGTTGCCGAGACAACATACTAGAAACCATTGCAAATTGGCGAGATCAGGCATTCCACTCTCCCCTCCTCAATCGTATTTGGCAACTCTTACCAGGTTTTATCCGGTGGAAAACCTGGAAGGAACGCAATCGGCGAATCTTCAGAGGCATTTCTCTTCCCTGGCAAGATTGTTGGCGACAATGTCAACGCAACATCCTGGAAACTCTCAATCTCTGAACCTGGGCTGAGGCGGACTTAACTTGCCCCCCTTCTGAGCTCCCCATTCTCAAACACTGAACACCTCTTCCCATCCCTCCATCTTGTCCCGCCCCCCCTCCTCCCACCTCCCCCTCAAGTAGCACTTCCTTATGGTCTCCTCCTCCTGAGGAGTTTGTTAAGTTGAATTTCGATGGCGCTTCTAAAGGAAACCCCGGAGCGTCGGGCTATGGTGTTGTCATACGTAACCACTCTGGCCGCATCCTTAACATCACGGTTGGGCCCCTGGGACACTCCACGAACAACTTTGCAGAACTTTGGGCACTCATCAAAGGACTGCAACTAGCCATCAATAGTCATTACACTAAAATAATAGTAGAAGGAGACTCACACATCATTCTCAGTCTGCTACAGCGAATCTTACAGGGAGAAAAACCAGATAGCATCTCGCCCAGCTGGAGATTGTCGCATGGACTTCAAATTGTAGCAGATCTAATGCACCCGAACCTAGTTGTCATTCCCTCACATGTCAGAAGGAAAGAAAACCAAGTTGTCGATGATTTAGCTAATTTGGGCATCAACTGGACCGGACCAGACCTCCACTGTAACGCTACCCAGGATCAGAATCACCCAATCCTCTTGCAATGCACACACAAAGCTGGATTGGTAGATGCTCCCCCGGATGGGGTGTCAGAGCGAATGATGGGGCGAGATCTGCACGAGTCCGAGGGGCGGCGTGGCATGGAGCCACGTAATGGGCTTATGTCGCAGCCCATCAATGTACCCCGGGTTTAATAGTCAGTTTAATGCGATGGGAGGCCGCATTAATGCACCAGACCTCTCCCCCTTGACGTAATTTCAATGGAGAAACTCATTATGTTCGGCATTCACCCCTGCACGCAGGCAGTAGAGGCCTCCCCTGTACAGCGAAGGTCAATCCATGCGCCTCATCGCAAGCACAACCCACTCCTGGTCTGCTCACCTCACTCCGTGCAATTCTTTCTCCTGGTCCGCTGCACCAAGTTCGCCATGCCTCGACATCGACCCCGGGGAAGACCAAAGCGAGGTAATCCTTGGAAGCGTCGGAGACCTCTGCTAACATCCTCTGATTCAATCTCCAGTGACTCCTCTCCTCCTCGGCCTGCCACGACCTTCCCCGTCTCTCTGTGAGCCCCACAGCTTAGTTCCATGGCCATTATATCGTGCACTCCTATTTTAATTCTGCGCCTTTCTCATGACCCCACAGAGCTTCCTTCCAGTTCAGTGCCTCCAGGCAGCCCTTAGGACAATTGGGGCGCTTATCCCTCTCCACAAACGGCACCCAAGCGGGCAGGTCCTTGCTACCCGGAGAACATTGATAGAGTCCAGTTCGCAGAGAGCCTGGCCATTTTATAGGATTTGGTTTTCGAGCTGAGGCAAGAGGTTGCAGATTTAAAGTTTCACTTCCAAGCGACGGAGGGGAAGGTGGCCAGTTTCATGAACATTATCTCCTCTATGCACGAGGCCCTGTTCTCCGCCCCGGATGACACCAATCCCACAGAGCACCCCGAGGACACTACTGCAGCGGCACAGATCAACACGCCAACTTCAGAAGCAGCAGGGTGGCAGCAGCAGGAGTGCAGGGATGACAGCCAGGACCATGCAGGCACCAACGAAGCTGATGAACGATGGGACCATGGCGTCACGTACATCGAGGAAGCACCGTGGACAGGTGACCTCCCTGCCACCTGGCTTAACTACAAGCCAACGGTCTAATTTTACTGTATATCTGTTCACTTAGCTACTAGACATGATAGGACAAATAATGCTCTCTCTTTTGATGATAGTTTCAGCTTAGACTTGTTTTCTCAAAAACCTGGTAGGGCTAGCTGGACTGGTTTCCCCATGTTGGGGCAGTCCAGCAACTGTAGCCTGGACCTAGCTGTACTTTGGAACAATGCTCCAGACTTTCGAAGGATCTTAATATAATTTTGCCTCTTACTTACAAAAAAAAAAAATTAGGAATCTAAGGAATGGAGGAAACATAATAAGGGAAAGAGGGGAACTTTTGGTAAAAAACGAGGTCAACATAGTAAAGAATCTGCAATTAAGAACCTTCTAATTTGAACTAAATTAACAACTTCATTTTAGGGAAATTATTTAAACCTATGAGGGAATCTAGGAACACCTAGGAGTAATTTTAGGAGCAACTCTAGGTGGGTGAGGGAAATAAGACAATTTAACAAATTAAAGAAAATAGTTAATGGAGAAACGTGGGGGATGTATGACACGTGTGCGAAGGAGAATATTTAGAGGATTTTTATTAAAACTTAATTTAAATGTGATTTAGGGAAAGATGAAAGTTATAAAAAATATATAAAAGAAAGGGAAGAGAAGGAAGAGGGGGATCGGCTGTTAGCATAACGTTATGCTGTCGGATTTGTGACTTGACTAATTACTTGTGGGGTGTTGGGATTTCCCAACTCGGATAAGAGTGGTAGCTCGGCCTTCCGAAGTGAGCTGGGAGCTAGACGTATCATCTGGATAGTGTGTGGCCCCTTTGCGGCTTGGGGGTCTAAGGGGGAAGTATAGTACCCCTAGAGTTGGCTGGGAGGTACCGGTAAATTCTTGGCGGTTGACGAGCATGAGCGGTACGGAGCTCAAGTGCGGGATAGCGTCTTCAGTTTATTCGTCATCGATCACAGGTATGCAAGTGTGTCTGTTTGTTTAAGAATAAAAAGGAAAATTCTTTAAAGTTGTATATGAATCCTTATGATGATGATTGATGTGTTGAATTTTGGATCGTCCTGTTCCTTGTTGTTGTTTTCTACGCCTAGACTGTTATAACCCTGCAATAATTTCGATGAGTTATCCTTGGCTCTAGCATTCTCTTACTATTGGTTGCAATTTCTTATTAGCGTTCTTTAGGCCTTTATAAATTACGGTGGGCGTTTATATCTGACCGTGGGAGTTTTATTTTAATGTGGGAATTTATATATGACTGTGGGAGTTTATAGCTGATTGTGGGCATTTTTATATATGGCTATGGGGGTTTTGTAATAATGGGGACGTTTATATATTATTGTGGGCATTTTGTATTGTTGTAGGTGTTTATAAATTATGGTGGGCATTTTTATATATGATTGTGGGCGTTTTGTTTTAATGTGGGCATTTATATATGACTGTGGGCATTTATATCTGACTGGGGGCATTTTTAAATATGGCTATGAGTATATTGGCATTCCGTTTTTGTAAAATTTAGTTCTGAGAATTCGTTTTGGCAGTGAGTGTATTGGCATTTTTGTTTTGTAAAATTTGTTCTGAGAATTCGTTCTGGCAATGAGTGTATTGGCATTTCCATTTTTGTAAAATTTAGTTATGAGAATTCGTTCTGGCAATGAGTGTATTGGCATTTTTCGTTTTGTAAAATGAGTTATGAGAATTTTTTCTGGCTATGAGTGTATCGACATTCCGTTTTTGTAAAATTTAGTTCTGAGAATTCGTTCTGGCAATGAGTGTATTGACGTTTTCGTTTTGTAAAATTTGTTCTGAGAATTCGTTCTGGCAATGAGTGTATTGGCATTTCCGTTTTTGTAAAATTTAGTTCTAAGAATTCTTTCTGGCAATGAGTGTATTGGCATTCCGTTTTTGTAAAATTTAGTTCTGAGAATTAGTTCTTGCAATGAGTGTATTGGCATTTTTGTTTTGTAAAATTTTTTCTGAGAATTCATTCTGGAAATGAGTGTATTGACATTTCCATTTGTAAATTTTAGTTCTGAGAATGCATTCTGGCATTGAGTGTATTGGCATTTCTGTTTTTGTAAAATTAGTTCAGAGAATTCATTCTGCAATGGGTGTCGGACATTTTCGTTTTGTATTGTTCTGTAAATTCGTATCTAATAATATCCATCCCTGGAAAATGAAGTTCTCCCTCCATAAACTGTCATTGATTTGTGGATTGTCTCATAACATATGCACAATGATTTATCTAATCTCTGGATTGTCTCTTAATTATAGGCACAACGTTTCATCCTTATTTTCTGGATTGTTCCTAATTGTATGCACTGGTGTACCTGCAAGGATTTTAAATAACTTTTACTTGACAACAATCCCATCCTTATGGTGACACCGTTTTCTTTTGATTATGCATTAACAACATTTCAACTCCTTCATATAGGGTAAATTCTCAGCTTTATATTCTGGTTTACGGTGACAACTATCCTTTGTTAATCTTGCTACTTCCTTTTAACTTTATCCCTTTTGGATATTTACAGGTGTAGTAAAACTTGTATCCCTTGCCTCAGCCCTCAATTATTTATTAATACCAAAGATAGGCCGATAAGATATCCATTATCTCGTATGTTTTCACCCTTTTTCTCTATAAATTTTATTTGGATAGATCTTAATACCATTATTCCACCGTTATCTTTTGTTTTAACTTTTAATTTATTCTAGCATGTTATATAGGGCATCGAAAATGCACATGATCTATCAAGTGTAGAGTTTCATTATTATTGGATGAAGGGTGTGAATATTGTAGAGCCTTTTTAGATATCTTTGCATGATTATGAAATGGTTTAAGATTTTAAAAATGATTATTATAATTAGATTGATGAAGTGTTTCCTTTAATAATAATAATAATAATAATAATAATAACAACAATTATTAATATCATTGTTACTATTATCCTTACCAGTGGGATGAGAAATTTGTGTGTAAAGGTTGTTAAGATATACACGATTTAATTCCTCAAACATTGTTGTATATATTCCCCATGATTTTTGGTTAGTGATTTAAATTAGAATTTTTATAACAACAATAACATTTTAAGGTAAATTGATTTACATGGAACTATGATGACTCTTGAAAAATCAAAATTCACAAAGGAAATTGTTTCAAGGTGGATTTAGATTGTACCTTRTGATATTATGTGCTTTAGACATGCATTGCAGGGCTCGTAGTGGAGGTTGGAATAAGCTATGTTAATTTCCTTACTGGCTTTATTAATTATCATTGTCTTGTAATCTGATTGTTATTCTTGCAAAGTTATTGTAACTTAAAATGAAATGGTGYTGTTATTTTATGGCAATGATATTGTAGTTTTATTGTTATGGATAACACATAAGATGTAAGGTGATTGTTATTTTTGCAAAGTTAATGTGATATAAATGTAATGTGTTTATTATTTCATGGCAACGTTACTGTAATTTTTATTGTTATTGATAAACATATATGGTGGAATGTCCTTGAATTAAGTACAATAAATTATTCCAAGTTAGTAAATGAGGGTTATTGTTCATTAAATAATGTTGTACTTGGTTGGTAAACCTTCCATGTTCTTGGTCTGCTTGTGTTGGGTGGGATGTAAACACCTCCATGTTCCTTAGAACAGTCGCCAGCCCTGAGACCTTAAAAGGTTAAAATCGATGGGAACCTAGGCTTGAGCGTTGCTTATGTGTATTGGAGGTTGTAACCATTGCAAGGTAGGATGGGCGGGTAGTCAGTCTTACTTATTGTCGATTGATCGTCGTTAAATGCATGCAGTTACTTGTTGTGCATCTTATGTCATCTTGCTGTGTTTTTCGTGGTTTGCATCTTGTTCATCGTCAGGTGGGGATGCAGAGTTGAATGTGTTTGTTTCCCTTGTACACACATGCACACACTTTTAAAAGAAAAAGAAAAAAAATCCACTTGTTATATGAGGTTTGTCATCGTAATGAGGAGGGTGTTACATATGGTATCAGAGCGGGATCGACCCGCAACTTGGGATCGCTATGGATTTCGTTGACATGATTTGATTATACTGTTGCTAATCGAGTTGATTGTGTGCGTGCAGGTAATCATGGTTAGAGGGCACCGCAGAGGTAGACGATGGGGTGCTAGGGGAAGAGGCGTGACGCCCCCAGTAACATCCACACTGGAGGGGTCTAACCCCCAGGGAGATGAGCAGGTTCTCGGACATGATAAGATAGTAGTTGGCGATGTAGTCGGGATGATGATATCCTTTCAGCGCATGTCTGAGGCACTGATCAGCTATTTGGACAGAGATGAGGCCAGGGCATCGACACCCACTAAGGTTCCTCCGCGCGCACCAGCCGTTACTAGTAGCATTCACCATGAACTCGAGAAGGTCAAATTTCCTAAGTTCTTTGGTGCCTCGGATGGCGTGGCTGCCAAGGCATGGTTGGAGAGCATGGCGATGTGCTTCTCACTTTGCGATTATACCTCCAACATGAAGGTCTGCATGGCGGTCTTTCAACTGAAGGGGAGCGCTCTTCTATGGTGGAAGAAACTCCTACTGCAGATGAACATGGTCGTCGAAGACGTGTCATGGGAACTATTCGAGGAATGGTTCCTAGAGAGGTACCTTTCATAGGAATTCATTGAGCGTCAGCTCAATGAGTTCAACACCTTACAATAGGGAGGTCATACGGTGCTCGAGTATGAGGCACATTTTATGGAGCTGCTCCGGTATGCTCCACATCTTAACACGGAGAAACTTAAGGTGAACAGGTTCATGTTTGGCCTTAATGGTAGCCTGCATGCAAAGGTTAGGATTTTGATGCCTCAAACCTTGCACGATGTTGTCCAGAAGGCCCTCATAGCAGAGGAGGACCTTATTAGTGGGGGTCAGACTAGGACTCCAGCAAGACTAGCAGGACAGGTTTCATCTAGAACACGGCCGCACCAGACACTAGTGAGACATATGCTGGGATATCGTGGCTTCTAGAGGGGATCCACTTTCACCACACCCTGGCGACCACCGCCTCAACAGCGGATCCCTTATAGGGGACCACAACATCAATAGCAACATCACCAGAAGCAGCAATAGTTTAGGCTTGTTCATCATAATAGACAAGGGTTCCAAGCTGGTGGGCCGTCATATTCTACTTTGGGTACCAGGACTACTGGGCCGAAGAAGGGGTGTTGGACATGTGGGGAGCCACACTACTAGCACGAGTGTCCTGTGGAGAGGACCAGAGAGTCTAGATCATCCAGACCCACTATAGTGGGAGATATGGGAAAGGCCCATCGGATTCATGCAGCGGTTAATAACCGCTAGGAAGAGTATCAGTCGAATGTGCTCGAGACGACAGGTACTGTCGCTGACCAGACCCTTAGTATTTTGATAGATCCCAGTGCTACTGAGAGTTTCATTTCTGGTGCAATGATAAAATGGATTAAGGTAAAGGTAGTCGAACAGAATGAGTTTAGCTTCGTGGATATGGCCTTGGGAGCCAAACAAAATGTTGGAGGAAAGGTTACGGGCTGTGCCCTTAACCTGGGAGAGTTTTTCATGAGGGCCAACTTATAAGTCACGATCTTAGGATCTTATGATGTCGTAATTGGTATGGATTGGTTGGAATAGCATGAGGCGATACTCAACTGTAAGATGAAACGGTTGAGCTTGGTTGATGATGAGGGACAGAGATGTGTGATTGTAGGATGGAACCAAGGAGTTTCCCTGAGGTTTGTCTCTTCCTTACAGCTACAAAAGAGTATGCACAAGGGGTGCAAGATTTATGTGATCCTTGCATTAAACGAGAAGGGAGTAACAGAAGGTCTAGAACACCTTCCGGTGGTGAGAGAGTTTGCAGACGTATTTCTGGAGGAGATACTTGGGATGTCATTGGAGAGAGAGTTGGAGTTTACCATAGACCTAAAACCAGGGACTGAACCAATAGCAAGAACGTCTTATCGGATGTCCACCCCAGAGTTACAAGAGTTGAAAATGCAACTAAAGGAGTTGCTAGACCTAGGACTGATATGTCCTAGTGTGTCACCGTCGGGTGCACCTATTATTTTCATTTGGAAGAAGGGCGAATCGCGGAGGCTTTGCATTGACTACCGTCAACTGAACAAGGTTACGATCAAGAATCAGTATCCCTTGCCGAGAATTGATGATTTGTTCGATCAAATGAAGGGCGCGATGATGTTCTCCAAGATTGATTTTTGATTAGGGTATCACCAATTACGAATCAAGGAGGATGACGTCCCTAAGACTACCTTTAAGACGATGTTTGGACACTAAACATTTACTATTTTACCATTTGGACTGACAAACGCCCCAGGGGTATTTATGAGTTTGATGAACGAGGTGTTCCACGAGTACTTAGACAAGTTCGTCCATGTATTCATTGATGATATTTTGATATACTCTCGGATGATGGAGGAGCATGACGAGCACTTGCGCTTGGTACTACAGTGTCTGCGAGAGAACAAATTGTATGGGAGGTTGTCCAAATGCTCTTTTTATCAATTGAGGATTCACTACTTGGGGCATGTCATCTCCGATGAAGGTATTGTCGTGGATCCAACCAAGGTCGAGGCTATTATGGAATGGCCTGCATTGACGAATGTCATGGAAGTGCATAGCTTTATGGGTTTAGTAGGATACTATCGACGGTTTGTTGAGGGATTTTCGAAGATACCAAATCCGATCACGGAATTACAGAAGAAAAACAAGAAGTTTGTTTGGATCGAGAAATGCGCGGAATCATTTCGGAGGCTTAAGGAGTTGTTGACGACAACATCGATACTAAAGTTGCCTGACATGGACGTGGACTTCTTGGTATGCATAGATGCATCCAAGGAAGTTTTAGGTGGAGTCTTGATGCAAGATGGACGAGTGATTGCTTACATTTCGAGGAAACTGAGAAGGCATGAGGAGAACTACGCAACACACGATCTGGAGTTATTAGCCATTGTATATGCCTTGAAGGTTTGGAGACACTACCTTGTTGGACGAAAATTTGAATTAAAGACCGACCATTGTAGACTAAAACACATTTTTTATGCAAAGCGACCTGAACGCACGACAACGACGTTGGTCGAAATTTCTTAGCGAGTACGACTTTGAGACTTCTTACATAAAGGGAATAGTGAACCGAGTGGCAGATTCTTTGAGTCAGAGACCATGCATATTTTCAGTGTTACCTCTTCAAACAAATCTACGTGAGAAGATTCTCACTTTACAACATGACGATGACTGATACAAAGAGGTCAAGGGTTTTATCAGAAAAAACACCATGATGGTACCACAATATGAGGGATTTTCATTTGATAGCTATGGGTTATTGAGGTTTAGAAAATGGATTTACGTACCGCCAAACGACGAGTTGAGGATGTTGATCTTGAGAAAGGCTCATAGAGCAGTTTACATGGCTCACCCGGGAGTCACGAAGATGAGGGCAGTCCTTAAACCCTTATTCTTTTGGAAGAAAATAAAGGCTGACATAATCAACTATGTGGCCAGATGTTTGGAGTGCTAGCAGGTAAAGGCTGACCATAAACACCCAGCAGGATTACTTCAACCACATGCCATTCCAGAATCGAAATGGGAGGTTATTTCGATGGATTTTATTATCGGATTGCCACTGACGGCCAAGAGACATGACTTGATTTTTTTAGTAGTAGACACTCTGACGAAGAGTGCTCACTTTATTCCTATGCATAGGACATATCAGGCACCTGACATAGCTAGAGTTTGTTGAAATAATGTAACTGTGAAGAGCATTCTTATTATTATTTTGTTATTGGATTAAATACCCATTGTGGATTAATAACATCATTATTATTATTGGATTAAATCTCCATTGTGGATTAATCATATCATTATTATTATTATTGTTATTGGATCAATCCCCATTGAGAATTAATCATGTCAGTAATTGTATAAAAGACCAAATCCCCTTTTGCGGATTGGTCATTAGACAATTACAAAGTGTTGAATAAGAAGTCGACCCCAACAGTTATTATGAAATACCCAGAATTAATTAAAGGTGGGTTTACCCACCCAGAGTGAGAGGTCGACCCTGCCAGTTGTGACCTTTCACATGTGCCAGTCTTGTATAAATAAGAGGCTAGCGCCTCACTTCAAACACACAACTCACTTGCTCATTCTCTTATGAGGCAAGATGCAATTAGAGGTTGAAGAGAGGAGAATAAGAGTGGCACATATCTTGGGAAGGAATTTCTATATTGGTTTGAGTTATCTCTTGAACATTGTAAAAGCTATTTATGATAAGGAAGTTTTTGCTGGGTTTTCTTCCCCTAAAGGGTTTCCCAGGATAAATGTTGTGTCTCTTGTGAATGTGTATTTCTCAGTGATCTTGTTCTTATTATCCTCTTATCTAATGAAATGAAAAGAACTATAATAATAGCATAAAAATTAACATAGTATCAGAGCCAACCTGAAGGAAGCACAATTTGCAAGAGGAAAAACGTCACTGTTACCGTACCCAAAAATTAGGGTTTTACAAAAGTGAATCTTTTTAGCTCTCTAACCACCTAGAAAGTTGTGCCCTCCCCCAAGGATCATTTTGGCACTTAGAGTGCACATTTTCAGTGGCTAAATCTTCTGAAAAGTGAAACCCTGGTTTCACAAAGTACCAGAAAACCAAAGTACCAGAAGTACCAGAAAACCAGAAGCACCAGTCCAAAAATCCGCAAATCAGATTTGAAGGGGTAAAAGTTCGATTTTCGAAAATCTAAATGCACCAGCTAACTCACCTCAGCTCAATGAATCTATCCCCTCAATCAGAATTTTAAAATTTGAAGTTTGAAAAATTAGGGTTTCCTCATAAAACCCTAAGTTGCAGTACCAGTTGCAGTACCAGTTGCAGCCGTAGAACTAGTTGCAATCACTCTTGAAGTTTTTGGTAATGATTACCGCTGCTACCAGATGGAGCCACTACCTACAAATCCTATCCAAGGTATGCACTCACATATGGTTAATGGTTAAATCCTAAAGAGTATTTGTAGGAGAAGGGATCTTTTGCCATAGATCCAGAAGGATCTCAATATCCAACACATTTAGAGGAATGATGCAACCCAGGTGTGATTATTCTAATATGCATCGATTTGTTATGAAATTATCTTGATCAATGTTGCATGTTGAAGCTATGTTCAAATCATTGGAAGGATTAAAAGTTGATCATAGAGCTTATCCTCTAACCTAACCTTTTGTCAAGTTAGCATATTGTCTTAGTACAGAAGATAGGTTGAAGAAAGCACTCATCACTTGAGTGAAGGAGACCTAGAAGAAAAGCAAGCACTCATTCTTGAGGACAAGGCTCCAGGTTTGACTAATCAATATTCAAAGGTACACATGACAAGATAATGACTTTAGTTGAGATAACAATCGTCGTAAAGTATTATACTTGATAACATGTGAGAATACTTTGTCTGATATGACTAACACCTCCTCTAGGAGAAACCTTGTGTGTTAGTTTCAAATTGCCATGGAATAATGCTTGGTGACAACACTAAGAGAGTGTTGACCTCATTTTGTATTGTATTCCTTACCTTTAATATTTTCTAAATTATAAGTAATAAGCTCTAAAGGAGCTATTGTGATGATTGTTCATGCTATTGCTTTATATTATCAAGAAGGATATTATTCTTTCTTGTTGTTTTGTTGACCTTGCACCAGGTCACATGAGGAAGCTATAATGAAGGTTGCAGAAGGCAATGTGCTAAAGTAGAAATCATAAATGAAGCAATCATCAGTGGAAAAGAAGAAGGTGGGTCACTCAGAAGCTTCCATGACCCACACTATTGAAGATTCCATGTGAACTCTAGAAGATTAGCTCACATCAACTACAAGGTGCTACCATACATATGAAAAGCTGTCACAAGTTTACCAGAACTCAAAGGTGACCATGAAGGCATATGTGATGGATGTGCACAAGGGAAGAACATCAAGAACCTATTTCCGAAGAGGGACAACAAGGCAAAAGGTGTCCTAGAACTCATTCATTCAGATGTATGTGGCCCAATGCCATCATCCTCCAATAATGGGTATGTATACTATGTATCATGCATTAATGATTATTCTTGTAAAAGACCTGGATATATTTGAAGTATTCAACAAGATCAAGGAATTCAAAGCCTTGATAAGAGAACCCTTCTGTAAGGAATATTAAGATACTCGGGTCAGATAATGGAGGAGAATATACCTCAAAAGAGCTCATGAACTTCTGCAAAGATGTTGGGATCAACATCCCCCAAAAAACGGTGTAGCTGAATGGAAGAACAGAACCATGCTGGAAGTTGTGAAGATCAATATCTTCCTATGTGCTTATAGAAATGACAGTTGTTTATGTGCAGAACCGATTGCCCCATAGTGCACTTGGGATCAAGACACCATAAGAGATGTTCACCAGAAAGAAGCTAGAGGTAAGCCATCTCAAAATATTTGGTTGTCTAGTGTTTATCCATATACCAAAAGAGAAAAGAAACAAGTTGGAGCCCTCTGGGAAGAAGGGAATATTTGTGGGATACTGTGAGGTATCCAAGGCCTTCAGAATATACATACCTGGTCACCATCATATTGAGATCAGTAGGGACATGACCTTTGATGAAGAAG
>ML837587.1:45578-83118 GCA_009831015.1 Picea engelmannii | reverse complement strand
GTTTCTGTCTGCAATGGAACATATATGTGTAACAGAACATGAATAACATAGAAAGAATGCCCTTTGTTAAACAAAAGTCTTCAGGAGAGTAATTAATATCTTCAAGAAACAGCAAGAAAATGTTATAAATCCGGAGCTCAACAATTTCCCTCTTTCCATTCCCTTGAGGGGAAATAAACATGAAAATTCAATATATGTAAACCGAGCCTTGGCGATTTAGAGATTTTCTAGATAGTCACTAGATAGGAGACTCTATAGTTCTCACGAACGAACCAGACAAGTAACAAAGCTATGATTTTAACCCTGGGCACTGGGCAGATGTTATACAATTTATACCAGGTGGGAGGGCCAAAATGTAGCTACCCAGTGCTCATACCACAAAATCTGGGCGAATTAAACCATAAACCCCAATTTTACCAAATGGCAGGGCGAAGAAGCTATCAAAAATTCCCATACTTCTAGAAATTTGGCTAATGGAAGCTTGTCCCTCCAAATTTCAGGGGCAAAATATAAAAAAAAAAATCCTCTATCTCTCCTAAAAACAAGGGCTAACCCTATACATGATTTTTCCCCTAAAATAAATTATGGGCTAATGATATAAGTTTTAAAAAATCACTTTAATACAAAAAAATCGCCCAATAAAAAATTGGAAGCCCCTAAATTTCGCCCATGAGCAAAATTTCGCCCCTAAAATCATCTATGCTTGTGATCTCATAGCACTTTCAGTATATATGAATGGATTTGTCTGATGGTTTTCATTTCCACCCCATATTTGGGTATTGGTGGGCTACAAACATGATTTCCACGAGGTATGAAGACATGTGGAAACTCAGGAAGTTCTTGGTTGAGCTTCTACAATTGCAATGATGACTTTTGTCGAGTTGGTCGATGAGATGTCCTCCCAGTTAAACGATAATTCTTCATCCGTGCAGTAATAAATAAATGGCATGTATGATAGGGAGAACTAGGAAGCATATTTCTCCCCGTATAACCTGCATAGCATGGATAGCATGTATTGATAATGCTTCCTTAGAACAATCATAGGGTACCCTCCCCTGGGTGTAAGTTTCAATTGATTGTTTGGATTGTACCACCTAGGGAATAGATCCTTAGTTGCATGTTCAAACTCAACGAGAAGTTTGTTGTAAAAATTCTTAGTCCCCTTTTCGAGATGATAGCATTTTTCTAAGTCTTCTAGCCAAAATGATGCTATGGGATCCCTTCTAGAGTTACATACATATATGGTCCCCAAATCCATGTGATTTAGTATCCAAGCAATGGCGTCAGCGCAAAGGAACATAGCATCACAGGCTGCTACTCTAAATATTCCATACCTTCTAATGTTCTTGAATATCTTCAGTTCATCTTGGTATTTGGCATTAGTGGAGAAGTTTTTTTTTTTTTAACATTTGATACACATTACCCCATATGAGTGCATCCCCTTCCTTGTCTAGGAGTCCAGAGGTGTCATCATACATGGCCCCAAAAATGTTCGGTTCATATTCAATCTATCTGCCACTTCTGGAGGCCTCGATGGCAGGTGCCTTACTGGTTCTTTTCTTCCTTGGAGACATGTTTGAACCTACAAGGTAAAGATAAGATGAGTGTAAAGAAAAACATTACTTATGCATAAAACTAATATGTTTAAGTATCTGCAAATACCAGAGGATTCACTTGAGCTGATGGTGTGTGGGAGATCGTCATACAATGATGAAAGTATAATGGCAGGCATGGTGAGAACTAGAGAAGAATCTAGCTTAAAAAATGCTCAAACGGTCAAAATCAAAGAAGTTCTAACAAACTATTTTGATGACTATTGGAAGGGTTAGTGCCAACTTCTCTGATGAATTGATATGAAAATCAGAGAAGTTAGTAACAATTCCTATGAATACCATCAAAAGAGTTAATGTGAAAGGTTCTAATAAGATTTAGTCTGCCTCGATAAATTTGATGGGAAGATTGTCGATGGGATCGGTAAGGTTCATAAAACAATTTCCGAAGTGGTCGGACATGTCGGTGTTAGGCTTGTCGATTAAGAGGTAAGTTCATGAAGAATCAATGAAGTTAGTCTTAACTCCTTCGTTGTATTGGATGAGTTGATGTGAACTCCTTTGATACATCAGAGGAGTTAATAGGAAATACTTTGAATGATCTACGCGTAAACCGTATTTATGCCTATATGTATCGGACCAGTGAAGTATAAGACTCTCGATGGAAGTGGGGGAAGTTCGTGTGACAGTCTTTGAAGACAAAGGGAGTTGTATCAAACTCGCATAAGTGTTGATGTGAGGGTTTGGTTCAAGCAAGAGGTTCGATCATTCCTATTCAAGGGGTTTGAAGGATATTTAAGTAGATTCAATTTTGTGGATAGTTTCTCGATCAAGGTTGAGGCTAGGTCGATTCTGAGAAAGAGCACTCGTATTGGATAAATAGGCTTGAGGTTAGGACCATGCGAGCATTTTTTGGTGGCCTTGGGATCATGGTGAAGCACGAGCATAAAATTTGGTTCGAGGCATAAGGGTAAGTCAAAAGGGCTGAAGGTGTTCAAAATAAAACAAAAAAGGGGAGAATGTAGCATGACTTGGGAAGAGTTTATTCTTTTTAAAATCGTGAAAACCCTAACCCAAAATTGGTAATCATGCGAAAGAGAGAGAGAGTTCATAGTAGGGATTACCTGTCAATTTTTTGGCATGTGGAAGGTTTTGCTTGGTGGAGGGAAAGAAATCTTCAGGTCCGACTTTATTTCACTTGGGGCCAACTTACCTCTCCTAGGTGATAAATGAAACACTAAAACCCTATGGTCGAGTGCTTATTTATAAGTTTCAGCGAGTTTCACAATAAATGTGGGTTGGTGGAAAACTTTAAATCACCATAGTTCGTGGCAAGTCCTCTGATGTGCATCAGAGAACTTGTTGTGAAAGTCTTCGATACACATCAGAATACTTGTTAGAATGAGTTTTGAAACTCATTAGAAGGGAAAGAATGAACTCCTTCAATACATCGGAGGAGTTAATATGAACTCCTTTGATGTATCGAAGGAGTTGGAAACAACTCGTGTGAAAAAGACTTGTTGATGGCTATCAACAAAGTTGGAGAAAACTCCTCCAATGTACATTGGAGGAATTTGTGTTAACTCCTCTGATGCACATCAGAGGAGTTTTCATTAACTTACACGAAAACCCAAAATTTATCTTGAAAATTTTCAAAGTGTCCAAAAGTCGAGAGAATTTTTTTTTATTGAAATGTGAAGGTTGAAGAGCATGCTTAGAGCAAGGGGGAGAATCCATTTAGAAGATACAAGTTGAAAATCTTTCAAATTCGAAAAATACAAGGGGCTCCATTTTCTTGGAGGGGTTTCGCAATTAGATTACAAGAAAATGGAGGGTTGTAGTGCTTGACATAACACAATATTATTCAAATTGGAGTATAACTCAGTAGAAGTAAAAAAAAAATCCATGGTTCTTCCCACACCCTTATTTGAGACCTATCCCAATGGATTCTCCTTTTCGCCCTGATCATTGTGATACTTATCATTTTGAAGCCTTTTTTTACCCTGTGGACCCATACCCTTCCCGACACCCTTATTTCCCATGTATCCCATTGGCTTCCTTCATAGTGGTATATATTACTTATCTTTTTTTTTGTCAGTGGACCCACTCCCCCTCCCCTAATGGCTTCCACTCACCAAGAAGAAACTAATCAGAAATTGGATAATGAAATTACTTCCATTCATGCCAAAGTGGAACACATCCAAGACCAATTCAATAGTTGAATGGATGAAATCCACTCCTCTCAAACAATTCATGACCCAATCCTAGGGTCCCTCCTCTCGCCCAAACCCCCAAGTTGAAGGTGTTGACTCTTCAAATCCTCTGAAATTTCATTCCAATCTAACCCACGTCTTCTGAGATTTTAGGTGAACAAATTTGATGGCTCGTATCCAACAACCTAGGTGATCCAGGTGGATATCGTTGGCCACCCACCTTTTCCAACTGGCTCAAAACAGTTTTCTGGCAATTTTTGCAATTTACTATTTTTAGCATATTTTAACTTCCAGGGCCATTTTGAGGGCCTAAATGAAGGTTTTTCGGGATCGATATTCTCAACGATTTCTGAAGGCATGATTCATCCCCCAAAATGAATCTCCTCTAAAATACCTTTCCAATGGGATATCATACGCCTAAAACAAAGATCATATGCAAAAGTTACGACCTCGGGAAGTTGATGTACTAACTTACCCAAACGGGGCCCATATGACTTTTGGTGCTTCATCTCCTAGGGTTAGTTTTTTGGATGTCTAGGGTTTTTGGCATTCTTGTTTATTGTAAAAATGCCTTTAGAGCCACATTGTAATCATCTTCTTGTGAATGCGAGTAGCCATCACATCTCTTCTTAGAGATAAGATGCCACCATTTTAGCGAGTCTTTCACTCTGTATTTTTACAGTCTCTGTACATTTCTTTCATTAATAGAAATCGTGTATTATTGTATATTTGTGTTTATGGTTGCATCTCTGATACATTTCTGTTATATTATTGAATATATGTGATATCTCTATGCATTTCTTTATTATATCTCCGCTCTCATTTTGTACCGAAAATAATCCGGATCACTGGGTCACTCAAATGGAACATTATTTTCCCTGCATGGCATTACTAATGACTTGACAAAGCTTCATTATGGTGTTCTCTATCTGGATATGGAATGATGGCAATGTTGGAAATGGCTTTAAAATGCATGCAAAGGGTATGTTGCTTGGACACATTTTGTTGTTGAGTTGTATGAACACTTTCACACCGACAACCATCATTTAGGTCATTTTACCAAGTTGAAACAATATAGAACCATGAAAGATTTTATCATTGCCTTTGAGAAATTTGATTTCCAAACGGAGGGTATGAAAAATTCCTTCTTCATAGAATTCTTTATCAGTGGCCTCAAGGATGAAATCCAAGTCCAGGTCCCCGTGTCTCGGCCCCAGACTTGGTTGGAAGCAACTAAATGCGTCAAGGAGGCACAACAAGTCATCCTTTCCCAGAAAAAAAAAACTCACTTTTATTCCCCTCCCTAGACCTCCCAATCCAACCTCTCCATCCACTCCTCTCAATGTTCAAAAATTCACTGAACTCCAACTCAAGGGTCTTTGTTATAATTGTGATGAGAAACACTTTCCTGGGCACAAGTGTAAAGAAAAAAAACTTTTTATGGCCATTTTGGAGGATGTTTCTGATGAATATGTTGAGGTTTCCCATGAGGTAGTGTTACCCCAAGTAGATGATATTATACCACCCTCTAATCCTTTTTAAGTTGAACCATTGATTTCGTTGAATGCTCTCATTGGATTTTATACCCCCCAAACCCACAATTTGATTGGTTACATTAAGCATGGGAAACTCATCATCCTAGTTGACAGTGGTAGCACTCATAATTTCATTCACCATCGCCTTGCCCAAGAAATCAATTTCTATATCCGTGTTGTCAACAATTTTCAAATCATGATTGCCAATGTTGGTTGGGGCATTGTGAAAATGTGTGCCTACAATTTGCTCAGTATAACCTAAAATCTCACATGTTTGTTATTGATATGGGTGGTTGTGACATTGTGCCTGGTGTTGAATGGCTACACACTCTCGACCCCATAACCATGGATTTTAAGGATTTAACCATGCAATTCCAACAGGAAGGACAATAGTATAAATTCCAATGCATTACAGTAGGTTCTTCAAATATCATCAGTTCCCACTGCATGGAAAAGTTACATGAAAAAGGCCATTCTGGCATCATTTCCCAAATCCATTCCATTCAAGCACTTGAGACACCATCTGTGCACCCCGACCTTCAATCTATCATTTCCCAACATCATATTGTTTCCAAAATCCCCAGGGCCTTCCCCCTCCCATAGTGACCATGACCATTACATTCCTTTAATCTTGGGCATTCTTCCTCCCAACTTTTGCCCTTATTGGTATCCCTTTGCTCAAAAAAATTAAATTGAGAAAATTGTCCAAGAATTGCTAGAAGCAGGTGTTATATGTCTTAGTATCAGCCCCTATTCTTCCCATGTATTCATGGTCCTCAAGAAGGAAGGAACTTGACACATGTGTCCTGATTTTTGTGCCCTCAACAAACTTACCATCAAGGACAAATTTTTCATTCACGTCATAAATTACCTTCTAGATGAACTTAGTGGGGTTCAATACTTTACCAAACTTGACCTTTGTTATGGCTACCACTAGATATGTATGAAAGGGGAAGACATTCCCAAGATGGTATTTCGCACTCATGGGGGCTATTATGAGTTCTTGTTCATGCCCTTTGGTCTCTGTAATGCCCCCTCCACTTTTCAAAGTCTCATGAATCATGTATTTCATCCTTTCCTTCATCACTTTGTGTTAGTTCCCTTTGATGATATTCTCATCTATAGTAAAATGTGGCAAGCCCATCTCACCCATGTGGATTAAGTTCTCCATCTCCTCTCCAAGCACAAACTTTTCCTCAAACAATCTAAATGTGGTTTTGGAGTCTCTGAAGTTGAGTACCTGGGTCATATTGTTGGAAAGGATGGTATAAGGGTGGATCTTAAGAAAATTGAAGCTATGAAAAATTGGCCTCGCCCTTAAACTCTTAAGAGTCTATGTGGTTTCCTGGGTTTAATGGGCTATTATCGCAAGATTGTTCAAAATTATGTAAAAATTGTGACTCCTCTAACAAATCTCCTTAAAAAGAATGCTTTCAGTTGGACTTCAGTAGCTGACCAAACCTTCTAGGCGTTGAAAGAAGTTATGTGCACTACTCCTATACCGACCCTACCTGAATTCACCAAGACCTTTGTTCTGGAATGTGATGCATTCGAGAGAGGAACCAGGGGAGTCTTCATGCCAAATGGATGACCTTTTGCATTCACCAAAAAACACTTGTCGGAGCGACATTTGGGCCAATCAATCTATGAAAAGGAAATGTTGTATATTTTGCATGCGGTGAATCTCTGGAGCCCTTATCTCACCATTTTAGCAATATTTTTTTTTCTAGAATGATTCAGACCATGAAATTGGGAGGCCATTGAGGAAACATATCCAAGTAGTTGTGGTAATAATTTCATCTTGTGGGTCGTTGTATTTTTAGAGTTACACTCAGTGGAAAATAGGGTTTGTGGCTAGTCCTGAAACTAGTCTAAAATGGGTGTTTCGAGTAAAAACGTGATAACTTCTTCATAACAGATCCAAATTCAGTAAGACAAAATGCGTTGGTTAGATTGTAGTATGTAGTACTCTTTCTACAATTTTCAAATCCATAAAACAAATATTCTATGTGAGGCACGCTCTATAAGTTCGCTCTCTAGAATAAGCCAGAATTCAACAAGGTATGTCATTTTTGCTATAACTCCTTTTCTGAGAGGTTCCAAGTAGTGACACTGGGAGGAATTGCATAAAACACATTGAAGAACATTGTGTACTATTTTCATATCTTTAATCATTACAAGTACATAGTTATGATTATTTCAAGTTAGGGTTGTTGACTAATCCAAAACTAGTCATGTGGGACTAAATTAAAGTTTGATGAAAATTCTAGTCTCTAGTTGTTAAAGTTAAGGAAGGTTTGTAGGTTGGTGCATGGTTGATGCACTTGTTTATGGTACAGGTTGAGATACATTTTTATGCATGGTTGAAGCATGGTTCAGGTTGTTTGGTGCAGGTTGATTTGTACAGGTTTACAGTAGTATATCTCAGACTGATAGTGTGACAGTGGTTCCATAATTCTACTTATACGTCAGGGTGGTTGGATGGGGCAAGGATAGGTTCTTGTAGTCGGATAACATAGGGGATTGTATCCTCCTTCTGGTTGTAGCTAGATAATTGGGGATTTGGAGCTTCCCTCAGGTTGTATCCTAAGAAACTAGGGGTTGGAGCCTCCTTCTAGTTGCAGCTGGAAAATAAAGGAAGTTGGTGTTTCCAATGAATGTAATTATTCAAGTCATATAAGAAAAAGTTTAATGTGGTTTTCTCCCGCTTTAGGTTTCCACGTAAAAACATTGGTATACTGTGTATGTGTATGATAGTTCATTTGTTATTTGTTTATTTACTCTGCAAATATTGAATGATAATGCTACATTGATATAACACTTGCATTATATGGTTAAAAAGGATTAGATTGATCTATTATTGATCCACCCCCCCTCTCAGTAATCCAACAATTGGTTTCAGAGCAAGTTCCTTCAGAAATCAGTTTAACCACTGAAAGGTAGATCATGGAGAAAAACAACATGTATAAAAATGGAATACCACAGTTTGATGGATAGAAGTATGAATTTGGAGCATAAGGATGAAGACATATATACAAGCACAGGGATTTGAAATTTGGCAATCAATTGTAGATGGATACACAGCACCAACAGTTCCGCCAAAAAATGAAAAAGCAATGAAACTCGGTCAGAATAATTCTAAATCCACAAATGCACTTCTAAATGGTCTTGGACAATCAGTATTCACCAAATTTGCACATTGTAAATCCGCTAAAGAGATTTGGGACAAACTTCGAAATATTTATAAAGAAGATTCAAAAGTCAAAGCAGCAAAGCTTCAAACTTACAAAGGTCATTTCGAACAAATAAATATGAAAGAAGATGAGAATATTGCATCCTACTTTTTACGAGTCGATGAAACAGTATATGCAATCTTGGGATTGGGATAATAAATCAAAGAATCTGTAATTATTCAAAAGGTACTAAGATTTGTTCCTATGATATTTGATCCTAAGATATCAGCACTAGAAGAAAGGGCATATCTAAACTAAATAAGCATGGACGAACTACATGGAATCTTCACAGCATATGAAATGAGAATTGAACAGGAAAATCCAGATATAAACAAAGCAGCCTTCAAAGCATCCAAAAGTTCAAAGCAAAAGGGAAAGAAAAAATAAAAAGAACATAGCAGCAACAGCGACGTCTCGGAAGATGAGGAAGAAGTGGCCAATTTTTTCAGAACATTGAACAAGGGAACCAACGGCAGGTATAGAGGTAAGCTTCATTTGATTTGTTTTAATTGTGATGGTATTGGTCATTTTGCTAACAAATTTCCTCATAAGAAAAAGAGAAATGATGAAGGTTATTCAAATAGAAAACAAACATATAAAGGCAAAAGAACCACAAAGAAATTTTTTAAGAAAATCTGATGCACCAAAGAAGACATCTCATCATCAAATGAAGATGACTCCAGTGACAGTGAGACAGAAAGAGTTATATTCATGGAAGTAGAAGAATCTAATAAAGAAGACTCTGAAGAATAATATAAAGAGGCCGAAGAAAAATATGAAGAGGTTGAACAAGAATATGAAGAGGCAGAAGTTGACTACCGAGTAGATTTGTTGTGTGCCATAGAAGTTATCGGAAGAGAAAATAAGAAAAACAAGAAACTACAAGAGGAATTAGACAACAAAGAAGACACTTATGAACTAGAAAAAATGATCACAAATTTTAATGTTCAAATTGAAGAAGATAAAATAATTGAAGAAGCACTCAAAGTGTTACACGTCAAAATTACTCAGCTGGATAAGTGTCGAATGTTCCCCTCAATTTTCGTAAGTGTCGCATCTTCCTTACAACTTTTGCGAGTGTCGCAAGTTGGTCACAAGTGTCGCAAATGATGTTCAAACATACTGCCGTGTCGACGACACTAAGGAGACACTTATAACATCTCATATGCTTGATTTGAAGAAGGAGAACTGGTTTACTGAAGTCAAATAACTCTTGACACCTGAAGAGAGCTCTGAAACAAAGGTTTTGAGGAGGAGCGCTCCCCTATTTCAGCCCTAGAAGCGTTGGCGCACCCCTACAAGACTTCAGGGAGCGTTATAACGCTCCCCTGCCCCCTCTGAAGGAGCATTGCTCATCTTGAAGGCATTGGCGCTCCCCTAAATCTTACCAGGGAGCGCTACAGCGCTCTGATGCCCCTTCTAAGGGAGCGCTACCTAATCTGAGGCAGTAGTTGGCCCGTTGAGGAGAATAAGGGGAGGATCTTTCGAGATTAGGAGGCAGTTGTATTCAAATTCTTGGTTTCATCAAGAGATCACTGATCTAAGGAGAAGGTTCCCAACTTGTTCTAAAGATAACTCAAGAGGTTAATCTCTTCTTAACCTATATAAATAGGCTCTATGATGGTGGAAAGGGGGAAGAAATGTTGATATGAAACTTATGATCTTGGAGGAAACTCACAGTCAGAGAAAGGAGAGTGATCAGTGAATTTGTTGTTATCCAGGTTGTGGATCTTTCAGGCAAGGGTTAGACAAAGGGGACTTGACGAAGCTGTCGCATTCGCATCTACGATTGTAAGTATTGTTGTCGTTATTCTCATCAATATGACACGCTTGGCCTGTTTCTTTCTAGTTTGTCTCTAATGTCACATGAACTTATCATTAATTGATAGATCTGTTTTCAAGCTAATATCAATAGAGTAGGAAGTGGTTGTATCTTGTTTGTCCGTAGGATCCAGCGAGGAGAAAAGTATTGGAGCGCAACTCGGAGCGTGCAGGGACAAACGTCGATAAAAA
Organism: Picea engelmannii; assembly: GCA_009831015.1. Lineage (NCBI taxonomy): Eukaryota > Viridiplantae > Streptophyta > Pinopsida > Pinales > Pinaceae > Picea > Picea engelmannii. The sequence goes on along the minus strand of ML837587.1, from coordinate 72,574 downwards.
GGTACTTCTGTCATCCTTCCTTCTCATGTGTTAGTTTAGATAGATTTGAAAGGAATTCAGTGTCCACGTTAAGCATTTTATGTCTAGAGTTAGGGTCAAGCTCTTAGAGGTGATCTACCTGTCCGCAGGGAGATTTTCCTACAACACAAAGAATAGCTAGAAGGAAGAGACAGGATCATTGGAAATTTGGAAGCAGAAATTGTCACATTAAGAAAAGATATTCAAAAGAAAAATATGCAGAACAGCTCAAAAGTTTTGAATGGCATTATCAATAGTCAGAAACCTCATCATGACACATCCAAACTTGGATAAAATAAGACAGAAAAATGGATCAAGCTCCAAAACAACAAAACAAGAAACATGTCCAAAAAACTATGTAGAAAAAAACAAAGGGATAGGAAGGTCTACAATGAAAATTACGAGGATACTCCTCCACTAAGAAGATTCAGATTTCATAATCAACGACCGACAAAAACAGATAGGCCTCATGAAGAAGAAGTATTCATAAGAGTACCTCCTTTCAGAAGATCTTCAACTCTCATGTATCAAACTATCTTTTTTGGTTTATGTTATGCATGTACTAATTTTGGACATAAATTTGTGAATTGTAGAGCTAACAGTAGGAACATAAACAACTTTGAAAGTCATACACAAAACAGTTATCCAAAAAGGCCTAGTGAAACACAGAGAAGAAGTTAAAACACGTTTGAATCATTGAGCACATAAGTGGAATGTTGCAAATGTAACAACTTTGGACACATGACCAATGATTGTAGAATGACAGTCCCTCCTAGAAAACCACAATAGAAGAACAATAGTCACATACAGGAACCTCAGAAAAGGACATGGATAAGAAAGCAAAATTAGTATAGCAATGAAGAATGCACAGTTGCTCTACAAGCTAAGAAGAAGAAACATGGTTGGTATGTTGACAGTGGTTGTTCAAAACACATGAGAGGTGATAGATACAGTTTCTTAGATTAAGAAAGGAAAGAGATAGATCAGTCTCCTTCGGAAATGATGATTCAGCTAAAATCATTGGAAAAGGCACAGTCATAATTGGGAACAAGAATATCAAGGCAGGAAATGTTCTACTAGTAGAAGATATGAAACATAATCTTCTAAGTGTGAGTCAAATGTGTGACCAAGGTCGTAAAGTTACTTTCTATCCACAAAAGTGCAAGATAAGAAAATAAGGTTCAAGAAAATTGATTGCAATAGCTGCAAGAACTTCAAGCAACATATATGTATTAAGTGAAATTGGAAATGAAAATTGTTTCTTAGGAAAGGAAGATGAGAGTTGGTTATGGCACAGAATAATGGGTCACATACATTTTGATAACCTTGTCAAAGTCAGCAGAAGGGAAGCAGTTAGAGAAATTCCCCAGATCATGAAAGAAACCAACACTTCATGCAAACATTGTTAAGAAGGAAAGAAAACAAAACCCAAGTCTAAATCAAAAGAATATTCAACGACGAGACCAATAGAAATTGTGCATATTTATCTAGTTGGACCAACTACAACAAAGGTTTTAAAAGCTGAGAAATATTTTATGTTATTAGTTGATGATTATACAAGAATGACTACAGTTTTCTTTCTCAAGAATAAGTCAGAAGATTTTGAAAACTTCAAAGTCTACAATGAAATGGTTGAAAAGGAAATGGATTCAAAAATAAAATGCTTGAAATCTGATAATGGAGGAGAGTTCACTTCAAAGGAATTTATGGACTACTGCATCGGGCATAGAATAAAAAGGAAATTTGTTGTTGCTAGGACACCTCAACAGAATGGATTTGTTGAAAGAAAGAACTGGACAATACAGAAAATGGCTCGAACAATGTTAATGGATTCCAAATTGACAGATATCTTTTGTACATAGGAAGTGCATATAGAAGTTCACATTCAAAACAAAGTAATGCTTAGAAACAACACTGAAAAAAGTCCCTACGAGCTATGGAAAGGAAGACCAGCAAATGTGAATCACTTCAGATTTTTTGGAAGCAAATGCTACATCAAAAGAGAAGATGGCAGAATAGAAAAGTTTGACTCTCGTGTGGACAAAGGAGTACTTGTTGGTTACTTAAGTACAAGGAAAGCATACAAGTGTTACAACCTAAGATTGAAAAAAGTTGTGGAAAGCATCAACTTAACAATTGATGAAACAGGTAGACAAGAATTAAAGGAAGAAGAAAATGAATCAATGGAACATCTTTACGAAGAAGAAGCAGAAAATGTAAAATAAGTAGAAGGGGAATATGAAGAGGATCTGACAGAAGAATAAGAGCAAGTTCAGCAAGTGCCTTGAAATACACCTAATAGACGAGTACAAAAGAATCATCCTTCAGATCGTATTATCAGAAACAATGATGCAAGAGTTGAGACTAGAAGAATAATTCGTTCACCAGAACAAACACACTTAGCACTCTCATCTACGATTGAACCAACTTGTTTTGAAGAGGCCAGCAAGGATGAATTTTGGAATAAGGCCATGGATGAAGAATTTGATCAAATAGAGAAAAATGACACTTGGGAATTGGTTCCAATACCAAAGGATAAGAATGTGATCGGCACAAAGTGGGTATACAGGAATAAATTGAATGAAGATGGATAGGTTACATGGAACAAAGATAGATTGGTATGTAAAGGATATGCACAGGTTGAAGCAATCGGTTTTGAAGAGACATTTTCCCTAGTTTCCAGAATGGAAGCAATCTGATTGTTTTTAGCTTATGCATGCTCAAAAAATATTAAAGTGTATTAGATGGACGTAAAATCAACTTTTCTAAATGGGAAACTTAAAGAAGAAGTCTACATTGAACAACCAGAAGGATTTCAGTTGTTAGTGGACATATATTATGTGTGTAAATTAGAGAAGGCCTTGTATGGTCTAAAACAGACTCCTAGAGCATGGTACTCTAGACTGGATAAATATTTACAGCAGACACAGTTCAGAAAAGGAAGTGAAGACAACAACCTCTACATCAAGGTAACTCAAGATAGTATTTTATTAATTGAAGTTTATGTTGATGATATTATTTTTGGAAGTATTGATGACAGGTTAAGCCAGAAATTTACAAAGGACATGCAAAATTAATTTGAAATGTCATTACTTGGAGAAATATCCTTCTTTATGGGCTTCAGATACGTCAAAGCAACCAAGGAATTTTTATTTCTCAAACCAAGTATATCAGAAAAATTCTAAAGAGGTTCGGAATGGAAGATTTCAAGCCAGTTATGACTCTCATGCAAACAAGTTGCAAGTTGAGAAAAGATGATGATTCAAAGTCTAGAGATCAGAGGAAATACAAGTCAATGATTGGTAGTCTACTATATGTGATAGCATCCATACCAGATGTAATTTAGGCAGTTGGACAGATGGCATGATTTCAAGCTACACCAAAGGAATCACATGTATTAAAAGTGAAGAGGATTTTCAGATATCTCAAAAGAACAGAAGAGTTTGGATTATGGTATCCAAAAGGAAAGGATCTATCACTTATTTCCTACACATATGCAGATTGGGTAGGTTGCATTGATGACCGATGAAGCACCAGTGGAGTAGCATTCTACTTGGGTGAGTGTTTAGTATCATGGCTAAGAAAGAAACAATCATCAATATCTTTATCTACAGTCAAGGCAGAGTATATTGCAGCAGCAGCATGTTGTACACAGGTTCTATGGATGAAAAAAACTCTGACAGATATACAGGTTGAGTATGATAATCCCATTCCAGTATATTTTGATAATACAAGCATCGTCAGTATCTCAAAAAACTCGGTGATGCACTCCAAGACTAAGCACATTCCAATCAAGTATCACTTTCTACGGGAACGGGTTGCAGAAAAGAACATCAGAGTTGAATATGTGGGAACAAAAGAAAAAGTGGCGGACACCTTTACAAAACTACTTCCATGGGAAGCCTTTGAGTATCTTCGCCAGAAACTCGAAGTTATTTCTACTCCAAAATGAATGTTTTTGAATTCTTATCTTATATGTCTTAGATGTACACGAGGAAGCACCATAAAGAGGACAGTTCGGGTTGGGAGATCAGAGGAGTCAGTTAGGGTGAGCAGACCCGAATGGAAATATACTTTTGTCAATGATGACAAAGGGGGAGAGATTTATCATATGTAGAGGATAGAGGCATGGTTCCAAGGGGAGCATTGGTCACAAAGATGCAAGCATGGTTCTAGGGGGAGAATGAGTGATATTATTTTAGTATTGCATCATAGTGTTGTCATCAATGCCAAAGGGTGAGATTGTTGATTAATTGGGTTGGTTGCCATTGATGTCAACCCTTGAAGAAAGTTTGGTAGTGAATTATGGTAGCAGAAAGGTTTGGGTAATGGACCCAAGTTTGTTTGATGTATAATGGTATGAGTTTTGATATATTTGCAGGTAAGAATATTCTATATGGATAGTACATGTCATGTCATTTCCAGTGGTATGTGGAACGTTACATAACTCCTCACAGTTTGAGAGTTATGGCCTTACAAAGTTGAAGGATCCTCATATGATTGGCTTGAAACCCAAAAGGTCAAAGAAGTCAAAGTGCTTGCAAAGAAGAAATTATTTAAATAATAAAGTGATGTGACAAAGTCAAAGAGGATTATTTAAATAATAAAGTGAAGTGACAAAGTCAAAGAGGATTATTTAAATAATAAATTGAAGTGACAAAATCAAAGAAGATTATTTAAATAATAAAGTAAAGTGACAAAGTCAAGGAGGATTATTTAAATAATAAAGTAAATGGAGAAATTTCTAATTATGGAAAGTGGTTATAAGAAGGTTAACCCTAAAATGAGGAAAATGGGTTAATTGGTCAAGTGGCTATTGGATACATGGACAAGTGGAAAATTGGGAAAAGTTAGACATAGGTGCCTATGTGGACAAAGTGGCCTAGGAGATGCTTCTAAGGAAGCTACTTGGAGAGTATAAATAAGAGGCAAGGCTCTCTCATTTTAATCACACTTGAGCATATTGAATATCTATAGGTGACTGAGATAACCAAAAGATATCTAAGCCAAATTTCAAAGGGAAGGTGAAGTAAAGAAGGTTGAAATTCAAGGGAGGATAAATTATTTTGATGATGCTTTCTAAGGTATGTTATTTACAGGTCATCTCACCATTTTCGCAATAAATTTTTTTCTAGAATGATTTAAATCGTGAAATTGGGAGGCCATTGAGGAAACATATCCAAGTATCCATGGTACGAATTTCATCTTTTGTATCATTGTAATTTTGGAGTTACACTACGTGGAAAATAAGGTTTGTGGCTAGTCCTTAAACTAGTCTAAAACGGGTGTTTCGGGTAAAAACCTCATAACTTCTTCATAACAGATCCAAATTTAGTAAGACCAAATGTGTTTGTTAGAGTACAGTCTGTAGTAGTTTTTATACAATTTTCAGATCCATGCAAAAAATATTCTGTGTGGGGCACGCTCTACAAGTTCACTCTCTAGAATAAGCCATAATTCAACAAGGTATGTCATTTTTTCTATAACTCCTTTTTTGAGAGGTTCCAAGTAGTGACACCTGGAGGAATTGCATAAACACACTAAAGAACATTGTGTACTATTTCCAGATCTTTATTCATTACAGGTAAATGGTTATGATTATTTCAAGTTAGGGTTGTTGACTAATCCAAAACTAGTCATGTGGGACTAAAGTAAAGTTTGATGAAAATTCTAATCTCTTGTTGTTAGAGTTAAAGAAGGTTTGAAGATTGGTGCATGGTTGATGCACTTGTTTATGGTACATTTTGATTACAAGTTGATGCATGGTTGATGCATGGTTCAGGTTATTGGTACAGGTTTTTTGGTGTAGGTTGATTGGTACAGGTTTACAGCAATATATCTCACAATGATAGTGTGACAGTGGTTCCATCATTCTACTTATGTGTCAGGATGGTTGGATGGGGAAAGGAAAGGTGGTTGTATTCACCTTATGGTTGTATCCAGAGAACATAGGGGGTTGTAGCCTCCTTCTGGTTGTATCCAAAGAATTGGGGAGTTGGAGCTTCCCTCAGATTGTAGCCTGAGAAACTAGGGGGTTGGAGCCTCCTTTAAGTTGCAGCTGGAAAAGAAAGGAAGTTGGTGATTCCAATGAATGTAATTTTTCAATACATATAATAAAAATCATTTTGTGATTTTCTCCCGCTTTGGGTTTCTACGTAAAAACATTGATGTACTGTGTATGTGTATGATTGTTCATTTTTTCATTGTTTATTTACTTTGCAAATATTGGATGATAATGCTACATTGATATAACACTTGCATTATATGGTTAAAAATGATTATATTTCTCTATTAATGATTCATCCCCCCTCTCAGTAATCCAACATGACTCATTCTCATGACTTTCCCCTACATCTTCAACTTTTGAATCATAGAATAGGGTATCATCAAAAACCTGAAAAGGAAAGTGACTAACCTCATCCTCTTCTTTTTGTGCAGGAGGAATAGGTTTTAAGATGATTTCATCAAAGGGAGGAGAACAAATTAATACTTCATCCTCATGTTTGATATCTTCAGGCTCTCTCTCTTCAACTAGGTCCTCGTTACCCTCGGTAGAAGCATGAGTAAATTCCTTCTCTTCCTCATGGGATTGATAACCTTCATCAAGATCCCTCTCCTCAACCTTTTGTTAATCGATGTCTTTCTCCAAAGAGTTTGGGGTTTCTTCAACAAAGCTATCAAGGAAAGTTATTCTCTTACGAGTATCTAGGGTATCTTTGGGCTCACCAATCTTGACTTCTGGAACAAAGGATTGTTCCTCCTTGGATGAGGAGATGTTGGCTTCGAATTATGTGGCCATGTCATAAGCTTATTGGATTGTTCTAAGATCTTTGTCTCTGATAAGGAAACTCATTGGTTCTGTAAAAGTTGTTGTGTAAAGAAAGAAAAGAAAGTTGTTTAAAGGGTGATGGCTTGCTAAGATCTGTTGTATTAGCTTATAAAATCTATCATGAAATTCCCTAACAGATTCATTCTCATCCTTATTTATGTAATTAAGCTTGTTTAGAAAAATGATAGGATCCTCTTTGATATTCCATCTCTTGAGGAAGACCCGATCCATGGATGTAATAATAGCATCAAGGAGGCCATCATACCATCTCTTGGCTTTATCATGAAGAGTAGCAAAGAAATGTTTCATTTATAGGTCTTCATCATCATCATTGATAGGGTGGAGTTGAAAGAAATCATAAAAGTCACGCATATGGTCCTTAGCATTCTCTTCATCACTACCAGTGAATTTAGGCATCCATTTTACATACCTTGGAAGCATTCGTCGAGGATACCCTGGTATTTTACTCATATCCAAGGGTTTAAAATTTCCTAGGTCCCATTGAGAAGCCATGTTTAGCTTAATCATTAGTGGAGTCGCCAGATAATCCTTCTACGGATTATCAAAGGGAAAAAATATGGAATCACCCTTAATGGAGTAGTCAGGTAAGCTTTGAAAAGTGAAAGGCTTTGAGAAAAAGGATTACCAAAAAAGTGTCATTCGAGGAAAATTGACTTAGTGTTCCCTGACAACGACGCCAAAAATGTTATCGCACAATCTGTACTTGTCCAAATCCCAAGGCAAGTGAGACAATATTTGCGTAACAAGGGGGTGACCTATCACTTTCACCTTAATAGGAAACCCCTTTTTGTTTAGGAGTATGTTAATATTACCCCAAGGGAGACGTCCCTAGTGACTTAAAGGGTTGATTAACTAAGACAAAGATGCAAGAATACTTCCATATCACTAGTCACTCAAGTCAAAAGGTTCTTTATGTCTTTAAGAGATGAAGAAAAAGTAATGATGAAGTGTACTTTCCCAAAACAAGACAACGAAAGAAAATATGGCAGTTTTCAAGTACCAAATGATGTTAGTGCTTCAATAAGACAATGAACCTTTGAAATATAAGTTGGTTGATATAAAATTATAACGATATGAAAAGTTTACAACACCAATAATTATTTTATAACGGTTGCAATAAATACGCCTTAGAATTGCTTGAAAAGACAATGAAAAAGTAGCTTTAACTAGGAAAAATGATAATCAATTGTCACAAACATTTTCTGCAGTGTCTAGCTAGCATTAAATGTCAATTTTGTAGAAACTTTGTTGCAGTTAGATGGTTGTAGAAATCGTTTGTAACAACAAGAAGTATTAGTGCTCAGAATTGCAAGAAAATATCATGGAAACTTAGCATTTATCAAGTAGATTGTTTAGAAATTATCACAAGCAATTTCTGAGTGAGTTAAATGTGAGTTATGTAGGTGTATGCAGAAAATTAGTATCGATTAGTATGGTTGTAGCAGTGATTTGGAACAGTTGCAAGTTAACTAGTGAATTAGTCTAATTTAGAGTTAGTAGAAGTTAGAAAAAACTTCAAGGAAGAGAATGTGAGTGTTTTTTTGATCAATCATTCACTAAAGAAAGTGGACAAGTGCATTTTTGGGCTTATGGAGTCAACAACAACAACAACACAACTTGAAGAAAATAGAAATGATAATAGTTTCCAAAGGAAAAGAGGTGGATGGAAGAGGTGTTGGCACTTCAAGGCCTCAAACATCCAAATCTTAAAGACAAATTCACTATAAAGTAAGCACTTTTAGGCTCTAGTTAATCTTCCTTCCTTAGACTATTGAAAATATATTATGCAATAAGAAATTAGAATGAAGCTACTAGAGTGATATCACTTTAGAGCTCTAGTACTCACTTCTAAACAAGGTCTACTTGAGAAATTTAAACAAGTAGAAAAGCTAGAGAGATAAAGAAGCAACTTATGTTTATCTCCTAGCGTTTAAGCAAGTAATTTCATAATCTTTAACATGAAACAAATAAAATTTACCACAAGCATTTATTACATGAACAAATTGCATATTTTCTACTTACTTCACCAAGAATAATCAAGCCAAGCCCTAGTTGAATATCTTCCACCATGAAAAATAGCCAAGATACACTATAAAAAACTTCTCCAAGAAGATGTGCACTAGTTATTTCAGCCAATAGCCCTTAAAGAGGGTGAAAATTTCAGTCCACCCCTCTTGTGTGAGGAGTTGTGATGCAACATGAGAGTACTTTATCTCTATTTATACAAAACTTTGACCTTTAGTTAATTTTAGGTCAAATAAAAGGTCGACCTAGCCAATTTACATTAAAGTCCAATTTTGACATAAATAAAATTAATTAATATCTAAAAACATCTCCAAGGGTGAAGTCATGACCTTCTAGGGTGACGTTGAGCCCCTAAGGTGGAATGTTGGGCTCATGATGTAGAACGTTTGGCCTCCAAAGGCTCTAGATGATGCCCACACGTGTCACCCAACTCACAACTTCCCCCAAAATGTAAACCCTAGTTCAGGATGATGTCCAGGGTCATGATGGTGACGTCCTACGCTTTCAAAGGCAACATCCACGTGGAAGAGCAAGATCCCCCTGGGTCTAGGTCTGTCAAGGTACCTCCAAGGTGACGTCCTTCTTTCTTCTTGGTGCAAATATCTAATGTCTTCTTGCCCCTAGTTGGGGTTACAACATCCATCCGTTGGATTTAAGCCCCCATGAAGGTCTAAGCTAATCATTCCTTCACATGTACCTGTCCATCGGGCAATGTCCTGCAACAACAAGAAGTACGCCCTTCAGGGTTTCATAAGTCACAGGGATCATAACATGTAAATCACATCCAATAATTAAATTACCCAAACATGTGCATCAAACTCCCCTTTAACCAGACAAATGCTCAAAGACGTTATGCAATTTAACAAGTCAGGTTTGGAGAAGGTCTCAGGGTGTCCTACTGGGCTAATCCTCCTTAAGTTTGGAGTGTTTCCCAAGTGAGAGCCAATCCAGGTCAAGTAAGTGTATGAGGTGGCATGGGGTAAGTGTCTGGGCATGAGGTGTAGTGATAACAGGGAAATGTAAGTCTTACATGTGGATGCCTTTGTAGAGGGCGAGTTGCACCTTGTCATAGATGTCATTGTTTCATAGCCAATTTACTACCTTTTACTCTTAGCTTTATTATCTTTGATCTTTGTTTTTGTACTTCAAGGGAAGAGTTGAGGGACATTGTCCTGGCTTGGTGACCATAGGTGACAGCGTTATCCACAAACATTTCACAAAGATGAGAAGGTTGGCTCATGATGAGACCCCCTTTCTCTTGGCTATGCCACCAAGATCCACTACCCCGGTTTGGTGACCAGATACGTGGTAGTTTCATACCACTACATGCCCATGGTCATAATAGGTTGACTCATGATGAGACCTCCTATCCACCAACTAGCACCTTGAGTGTTTATTTATCTTATGGGTTCCCTTTTCTTACTGAGAATCTTTTTACTGCTTTATCGAGAATCATTGGGTGAAGCATCTCAAAGGTTTCAAAGGATTTTAACTCTTTATAGCTACTTTTACCCTCTAGGCCTTTAGACCCTTCTTCCCATAAGGCAAGGTACAACCCTTCCTAGTGTGGCCAATCCTAATGCCCAAAGAAAGGTAGGGGAAGATGAGAGGAATAAATATGGAAAGTGGTAAGTATGAAGGGAACATACGATGAACTTTCAAAGACCCACCCAGTGGCAACCCATCCTAAAGGGATATCAACTTACTAAGGCATCATGTCACCCTTCCATGTATGAACAAGTCAAAGAGCATAATTTCCAAGAAAATGTTACAAATGAAGGATAATTCAATGCAACATATTCAAGTGCTTCGAGAATCAGAGTGACACATACCATGATACCCGGACTCATTACCTCATGGAGCAAGACTTACTACTACTTCAGGACCAGGCTAGTGGGATGGATATTGTTGTTGTTGATAAATGGGTTGCACTGAAGAAAAAATGGTCCCTCCAGGGCCATGCTCAAGTCATAAATCTCTCGGTACTCCATGTCCAGGACCTGTGGGCCTCGAGACGTGATCTCCTTAGTTATCCCTAAGGTAGGGGATCACACAACCCACTGCTCAATTCTCAGCAGTCATTAAGGTTGTGACTTCATTCTCTTGACAGAGTCTTCACACAGTTCCTCCACAGAGAACTCCTTTGGCATGCAACTTCCTTATTGCATATCCATCACTATATGTTATGGCCTCAACCTTGAGTTATCTTCAATTTTACCACTTTAGTTGTTTACCAAATATACCATAAGGAATATAAATGTGCATTCATGTGATGTATTCCAAATACACATTAAAAGCATTTCTTTTATGTTTTAGCTTTCTTTTAGACTGTGCTTCCATGCACTTAACCACATGCTTTAGCATGTTGTGTGTGCCCACCATAGGCACCCTTTACAATTTTATTTCCATATCGATTGAAAATTATTTAGTTCATGATTGTTCACAATCATGTATAGTGGTCCTCAAAGTCGTATTCATGTTGTCTTTTATCATGAAAAATAGAGCATCTTTTCTCATTTACTCTTTCATTTGTTTATACTAGTTTTTCCTGAGGGAATGGAACACATTCCCCTCGAGCTGCCATTCAAAACAGAACTTTCATGACTCTTCAGAATGGATTCAACCTTGCATCCATGGAATTCATTTAATCTTGGAAAGTGCAATTCTTGCCTTACATTTCACTCATTTAGGCAGTCACATTGTGCCTTTAGTATACATATACTCTTACATCATACATGTGCATCACTTGCACAATTAATATCATTCCCTCGTATCCATTTGGTCTTAATATCAGTCTTCATATCAAGAAACCTCACAATTCATTAAATCCATGCACTCAAACATATATAATCATAGCCAAACATTCATCATGAAAGCTCATTGCTTGCATATTTTCCATGTCACTCATACACATGGACATATCAAACTTCCAGATCCTCTTCCCAAGGATCTTGTTGTCATTCTTATGGAAAGTCTCATAGAGATACTCAAAACTGAGTTGCGCTCTCTACTGAGAACTTGTAGTCATTCACATGATATCCACATGGCAAGTTTAACAGACATAATCATAACTATGTCCCCCTTTCCATAAGAAAACAACCAGTAAGAAGGCATTTTTTCCTCAACTAGTATAAAGTTATTCAACAATCTAGAAATACCATCTGGGCAATTCCAACAATGCCCAAGGCAACAAGACAACTTATCAAGCTTCTTTTTCATGCCTCAAACCATTTTTGGTTAATAGGCGTTTTTATCAAGGGAATCATTTTCTAGATTCCTTCTCACTACTACTTGAGCATACCAATACCTACCTTATATGGATACCATACACCTCTAGATGTCAACTTGACCCATTTCTCATCTAGAGGTGTCCCAACACTTCCTTTACCACATTCAGGATCAACATTTCATTAATATTTCTATTCAAAAACATCCAGGGACGGAAGTTAATCTCCTCCTCCCACAAGAATTCTGGAAGATTATTTTTCTATACACCAAGCAAGGGAGGTTGCGGTGATTGCTCACTCAATCACTCCACATTTCTGCAGCTCTGTTTATCAGCTTGATTAGAAAAATGCTTCCCAGGAATTCTCATACTCATAAAAAAAATTGTTTGTCAGTTCCCTTCAGAACCAAAGAGTTGCACATGCTCTCCCTTTTCAGAAAATGGTCACCAGACCTATTCCTCTTGCATAGACACACCCTTAAATTAATAGGGATACACACTCCCCTAGCACAACCATGAGCTTTTGAACTTGCTCATCTCATTTCAGTTCTTTCATGGGGTTCATTCTCAGTCCACATGACATCTTTTATTTTACAAAGAGTGATTACCATAGTAGGAAGTTTTTTCAGTTATGACAGATCAAGTAGGTTGATCTCACCTACTTCCATAAGGCCTCTAGAAATGAGGGATTTTACTCCCAATGCCAAATCCTTCATTCAATCGACACTTATAATTAACAAAGGCTTCATAAGCCCACTTTTTAGGAAATTCCTGCCACTTATTCAGTCCATTTTCCCTCTAGACTCAAGTACTCCTTAAAACAGGTTTATGCCATTTGCATCCAAGTTTTATTATTAATTCCCCTCAGAATAATCCCACTTTTGTAGGACTGACTATCATTTCCCAAAAGAAATGATAGGATTATTTTTCCACAGTCTATCATGATTCAATCACGTTGGGTAAAATCCCAATTGAATTTCAATCTGCATCCTTCTCCTCAAGGAATTTTTGCAGATAATTTCCATATGGCAATAATACTCTCAACGGGCTCATCTTAGCCTTGGTAAACTAGTCTTATGACTATTCTCCAACCCATCCATGCATGTGTTTGAATCATGCTTTGCTAGATAGGGTAGGGCAGGGTGCTCTCTCCCTTAAATTTTTCTAAGAAAGAAAAATATATTCACTTGACTCTTTTGTGAGCCCAAGCAGGCCAAGTGTTGTTGTTCGCTTTGATACCACTCTGTAACACACCCGACCCCTAAAGTACCGTTTGAGGGATGGAACATCAAAATTTCACTTTTCTCAATCATATTGAATCCTCTTCTCGAGATCTTCATCCTCTTCTTCTCTTCAAGAGCTTTCCAACAACTATTACCATACTCAAATATGAGCTCTGGATTGGAAGTTATGCCCTTCTGAAGCTCTTCATGCATCATTGGTCAAAGGCCATGTGGCAACCACATGGGGTCACCTCATTCGTATCATCCCACCTAGCATGGAATTGACCAAGGTTGTCATCCTTTAGCGATGGCATGGCCACTGGAGGGGCGGTCACAGGGAATGTTCCTCGTGCCTTCACGATTATCGAGCCTTCAGCCCTTCGTCCTTCATTTCCATGTATGAAACATTCCCAGAGTCCCAAAGTCCTGGAGTTCCCTAGCACTCCTGCATCTACAGTGGAGATCAATCCACCATTAAATCCAACGGTTGATATTCATCTGTGTTCAACTCATACGCTTAAAGGATTTCGACGTTCCGTGATTCGATGTTGAACGCCCTTTTCTCTAATCGCATATCCTTTGGAGTCCCGAAACCTCGGAATCCTGCCATGTGGCTCTGACCTTCGGCCCTATTGGAGCATACGTTCCAACACCCTAAGCCTCCCGGAGTTCTGAAATATTGAACTCCCTGGGTCCCATTATCCATTAGCTCAAGCAACTACGCACCAGGGGTGACATGTGGAAAAATATCGAGATGAAACATGGCCCAATCGACAGGTGACATGTGTTTGTTGATGATTGCAGCTACGTGAGACATTCTCTAGGACACAAACCTTAGAGAGAGCTCCTGAGAGGCATGTGTGGTTCCTATCTGAGACAGAGCTAGAATGTAGAGATGGCCTCCTCCTTATAGAGAGTTGAGAAGAAATCCAGATGATTCTCCTGTGTAACGTAGTGAGAAAGGAGATCTACAAAGTTGGATGTGATTGTGGTTGAGCATAAGGTGAACGTGTGAAATCCTAAAGTGTTGGGTGCATTGTCATGAGACAGATATGAAGATAATGTATTAGTCTCCTCTAAGCATAGAGTTGATGAGAATTTCCAGATGACTCTCCTGTGTAATGCAATGGGAAAGAAGATGTGTTGAGTGGACGTGCATGTGGACGAGCACAGGTGAACATGATCCTAGTGGTTGAGAACTAGTGAAGAAGTGGTTGTTTTGTGTAATGCAGTGAGCCAGAGATATGGACATCCCTATGGATGTGCCCCTAGTGGCTGAGCATTAGTGGATGTATGAGATCCCATGCAATATTTTTCAAGAGTCGGACCTGCCTGTAACCCTAATTGTAATGTAAAGGGTACAGGTAGGCCCCACCTTAATGTAATTGATAATTAATGTAAAATATAATTAATATGGTTAATATTAATTATATTATGAGATAGATAGGTCAGCCCTATTGTTCCAATAGACACTTATGTTGATAGTTCAAGTCTAATATAAGTAAAGGTAAATTCCCCATTGAGAAATCATATCTTTTGTGTGGGTTTGGAAATTTCAGCAAGTACATCTTCTTGAGAAAAGTGCGCACCTCTCTTGGGCGCTAGTCTTCTAGGGTTTGTAAGCACCCTCTTGTGTGCTAGGTTTTCTTGGTGGTGAAGGTATTTCTCTTGAAGAATATAACAAAGGATTTGGTTGGGTTTTCTTCCCTTGTTGAGAAGGGTTTCCCAAGATACTTCTTGTGTACTTGTGCATGGTGTTTCTTCTTATGATCTTGGTTGCTGCAACATAATTGGTTATGGTTTAAATAAAATGATAAAATGGAATGAACTTCATGCTTAAGTCTTGCTTATAGAAAAATCAATAGTGTCAAGTTCCATTTGAGACATAAGGTCTGTAAAAATCATGAATTGTGATGACATGTGTTAAGCATAATATGGATCCACGTCACCCTAGGTGATGTCAGCATGCCACGTCACTTCGAGCTAAAAGTCTCCGAGAACATCATGCTTCTCCTACCAGCAGAATTGTCGGGAGCTCCAAAGTCTCTAACTCCATCCAGTTGACCTTCCAATATTCTATATCCAATGGTCGAGATAGGTCCACGTGGATCCTTAGATCTACGACCTTCATCACTTCGCGACTTTGGAGTTCGGGGGTTTTGTTGTTTAGTTTCCTATTTACTCCCGAAGTGGTCAGCACCAGACTAATCACGGTCTATATCCAATGGTCAAAGAGAGATCATGAAGTATCCTCAAATCGACGGTCCTTGTCTCTTCGTGACTTTGGCATTCAGAGGTTCCTCCCATTTAACACCCTTTTTCTCCCAGAGTGGTCAACACTGGACTAACCATGACATAGATGCAATGGTCAAGGGAGATCCTAAATATCCTTAGATCTATGGTCCTTGTCACTTTGCAATTTCAATGTTCAGGGGTTCATCCTGTTTAACACCCTTTTTCTCCTAGAATGGTCAACGTTGGATTGACCACATAGTAGGTCCAACAGTCAGGGGAGATCATGAATATCCTCGGATTTACGGTTCATGTTACTTTGTGACCGAGAAGTGGATCGAGGTTTAACAAGGGGATGAATCCCATGATAACGGGTAAATGAACGCCAAATGTCGATCAACCGTCAAGTTATCAGTCTAACATGTCACCTTCGATGCATTTAGGACATTGCAATGTTCATTCACCCCGAAGTCCCGAATAACTTAGCTCCTTTTTCAGTGTAGCAAGGGGTTCCATGGTACTGGTCCTATGGAACTTTTTCAAGCTCCAAAGGCTACACTCCTGACTCTTAGCCGAAATTTGGTTAAGGTCGTGGGCATGAGCCCATGGTCTCTTGGAAAACTGGTTTGAAGGAAGCGTCTTTCATAAATAGAAATTAAGTTCAATAACAAGGAAATGTATTTTCGAGGGATCAACACGACTGTAGTAGTCTCGTGCAGTCTATCCCGACTCTACAACTGTGAATTTGATCCTTGGAAAAACACCTTGAGGATTTTCCCACACAACACAGCGGTCAAAACTTGTCATCTTACAACCATTCAAATGCAGCAGTTTACAGACAAACAATAAGCATTATTACCATCAATTTCATGCGAGGCACATTTTGACACAATATCATGACATCACCCTCCTATATCCAAGAGGTACATGTATATTACAAATACAAGCATTCAAATCATGCATTTCAATTAAAGTGCATAGAGTATATGAAATGCTTATCTATTACAAGTTGCATCCAACCAACTGACTGTGGGTGTTCACCTCTGCACCCAACCGTAGGCTCAGAGGCATTCACTCTTAGCACTCTAGCCACCCCCGTGCCAAGCCATGATATCACTAGGGAAACTTATGTAAATATCTTAAAGATCCTCTCTCTCACACAGCCTCTGTGAGGCTTATCAGGTGCTCCCTCAGCATCAATCTCGTGACCTTCTTCTCAGGTCAGGTTTTCTGGGTTCTCTTTCCAAACTCAAGAAAGGTATCGGGGAGGTTACTCTCCTCCACCTCTATGGAAGCAGTAGAAGTCTCCCTTATTCCCCACTAAGCTTAGGGCCTCCTCGAGGTTTATCATATTCTTTGTTATATTCTTCAAGAGAAAGACCTTTCACCACCAAGAATGACTTAGCACACAAGAGGGTGCTTAAGCCCTAGAAGACTAGTGCCCAAGAGAGGTGCGCACCTTTTCCCAAGTATATGTATTTGTTGTAATTTACAAACACACAAGGAAGATATGATTCTACAATGGAGAATCATCCCTTACTTGTATTAGACTTGACCAATACAAAGGCGTCTATTGGATCAATAGGGCCGACCTCTCTAAGTCAAATATATTCTTATTATTATTATTATTATTAGTTATCTTTTACATTTAATATTAAACATATTAAGGTGGTGCCGACATGTACCCTTTACATAACAATTAGGGTTATAGGTAGGTCTGACTCTTGAACAATATATAGCAAAGGATTTGATACACCCACTAGTGCTCATCCACTAGGGGCACATCCATAGGGATTCCATAGCTCTGATTCACTGCGTTACACAGAAGAACTGGGTCTTCACACATTCACCTGTGCTCGTCCACAGGCACGTCCACTCTACAGATCTTCTTTCCCACTGCCATCGACAGGAGAATCATCTGGAGTCTTCTCGTCAACTCTGCTGCTCAGAGGAGGCTAATGTTAATATTATGGTAGTTGCGGGAGGTATTTACCTCCACATGTGAACCTAACGAGAATAGAAGACTCCATAAAGCAAGAGAAAACCCTAATGAGTTATCTA
This sequence comes from Picea engelmannii, assembly GCA_009831015.1. Lineage (NCBI taxonomy): Eukaryota > Viridiplantae > Streptophyta > Pinopsida > Pinales > Pinaceae > Picea > Picea engelmannii. The sequence goes on along the minus strand of ML837587.1, from coordinate 54,939 downwards.
ATAACCCTAGAAGTATTGTCAGCTCAAGAAGATAATTTATATTAGGTTATTAGCCTCCAAGAGAAGAAGTCGGCCAAAAATAATAATAATATACTAAACAGACACATATCTAGAAGGAGAAGTCGGCCCCAGCAAATCTAGCAGAACCAGTATAAATACAAGGTGCCAGTTCTCATTTGACAGCATCTCAGAATTGCAAACAGCAAGTGGTGCACACTGCAGTTCCCAGTTTGGTGTGCACGTGTGGAGGAGAGTTGCAGGTGCAGCTGTTGTAGCTAGCAGTTTCAGTGTTGGCTTGGACTATCTCTTGGTTAGGGTTTGGACTATCTGATCAACTTTTTGTGATGTGCTATCCTTGGGGAAAGGTGTGCTACCCTTTGTTTGTCTATCTAGCCTAGGGTTTTCTTCTGGATAAATTTTCAGTCAAGGTTAAGGTGCTCGGAGGGTGGCTTCGGTGTATGGTTGGGTGACGAGGGTATCGTCAATGGTAAAACGAACACACCATATTCTATATTCTAACAGGTTATGGACCCACACCTCCTTCATTCAGTCTAAATTCTATAAGGAAACATAGCCGCTAGGATATTGAGCTCGTTGAGGAATTACCTCTAGGGTTACTAGCAGAAGCAGCTTCCAAGACACTGCAGTTAGGGTTACTAGCAGGTGCAGTTGAAAAAACACTAAAACTCATGTTGAGGCACCTTAAGTGAAGGGATTGACCTAATCTCTAGATATATCAGTGCACCCTAGCCCAGTGCATCTCCTAGTACTCTCAGAAAGCCACGACGTGAAGTTTGAATTTCTAGTCAAATCTAGGGTTTGACCAAGTCAAGCAGCCATGACGAACTCTATGAAGTCCGAGAACAAGTTAGATGGAGCCTATAACTTCATAGCATGGAATACAAGGATTGACCTCATCCTTTCCAAGAATAAAGTATTGGATATCATGAAATAAAAGATCGTGAAGCTAGAATTTGAAGAAGGAGAAGAGAAGGAACCGCAGAACGTTGCAGCTATGGAGAAGTTCAAAGATGTTGACATCAATGCCATGAGTATCATATTGGATTCCATAAAAGACCACTTGATACCCTACATCTCCCATCTTGACTCATCGAAGAAGATGTATGATGCCCTAAAAAATCTCTTCTCAGTCAGAAACATTGGACAAGTTATGAGTTTGAAGAATGAGCTCTGTGACATGAAGATGAATGATGATGACAACATCATACTTTGTAAGAATCTCCAAGTTAAGATATCAACTACAAGCTATTGAAGAGATCACTTCAGAGAAGGAATTGGTGAACATAGTACTCAATGGTCTTCCCAAGACATGGGATGTATTTTCCACAAGCATGAACACAAGGAAGGACTACCTGACATTTGAAGAACTTTGGACTTGTTGTGCTCAAGAAGAATCAAGGATCAATGCAAAAGATAAATCCCAAAAGAAGTGCAATGATCAAACCTTCACAGCAAGATTCAATAACTTCAGGAACAAAAGGAAGTTTGGTTCAAGGAGGAAGCCAAATCAAGAGAAAGACATTTCAAAAGTACAATACTTCAACTATCAAAAGTACGGTCACTACAAGAATCAGTGTCCCGAGCTAAATAAAAGGAAAGAGAAACATGAAGCATCAATTGCCAAAGAAAAGGAACCTACAAAGAAGACTAAGCAGGATGGAAGAGACTTATTCTTCTAAAAAGGTAACAACACTCTTCTTATTTCTTGTACATATCATGTTTACATATCTTGTTTGCATCGTCTCTGTACATATCTTATATATCTATCTCTTGGAAGATAATATGTTCCAAGAATAACTAAACCTATGGAAGAACAAACAAGATGAAAATGGATATCATTAGATAATACACATTAAAGGATGAAATATAAATCATGTGGAATCTAGAGAAAGATAAGTCGAATCAATCATGAAGAGACTTAGAAGAAAAAGACAGAAAGAAGTCAACAATCAAGAGGAAATTGGAAAAATACTTTCTGTAGAAAACAACAAGACGGAAGCGTGGACTCTGTTAGACAAGAAAGCCAATTATATATTGCAGAAGACAATAAGGATGCAGATGGAAGTATGGACTCTATCAAACAAAGGGAGCCAATTATATGCACTCTTACATGAAGCAAGGGTTAGGAGGGAGCTAATCCTATGATCCATTGAAGATGATGAAATATATATATATACCCATGGTAGCAGCCATGAAAGACAGTACATGTTCATCCAGATCCGTGATCCTGTGATGAAAATAAGAAGTGGAATCTCTAGGGCATGGAATCTATAAGAAACTCCATGGACCCAAGAGCTAAAGAAAAACATGAAGAAGAACATGAGGATTCCAATAAAGAAAGAGGAACCAAGATAACCAGTCATTCCATCAAGAACCACAAGATTACCAGCCTGATATGAAAGCAATCAAGCAGAAGAACTCAAAGTCATGATGAAGAACCGCGTATGGAAGACTTATGAACTAAAGCATTGCTAGACATAGAACTAGAGGTTCTCCCAGATGGAGGGAGAAGACTATGATGATTACTTGTTCCAGTAAACTAGACTTATCTGTACATATGATCCAGGTGGATATCGGTGGCCACCCACCTTTTCCAAATGGCTCAAAACAGTTTTCTGGCCATTTTGGCAATTTACTATTTTTAGCAGGTTTTAACTTCTGGGGCCATTTTGAGGGTCCAAATGAAGATTTTTCGAGATAGAGGTTCTCAATGATAGTTAAAGGCATGATTGAGCCCCCAAAATGAATCTCCTCGAAAATACCTTTCCAACGAGCTATCACACGCCTAAAACGGAGATCGTATGCAAAAGTTACGACCCCGGGAAGTTGATGTACTCACTTACCCAAATGGGGCTCACATGACTTTTGGCGCTTCATCTCCTAGGGTTAGGTTTTTGGATGTCTAGGACTTTTGGCATTCACATTTATTGAAAAAGGGCCTTCAGAGCCTCATTGTAATCATCTTCTTGCAAATGCGAGTAGTCGTCACATCTCTTCTCAGAGATAAGCTGCCACCATTCTAGCGAGTCTTTCACTCTGTATTTTTACAGTCTCTGTACATTTCTCTTATTAATAGAAATCGTGTATTACTGTATATCTGTGTTTATGGTTGCATCTCTGATACATTTCTGTTATATTATTGAATATCTGCAATATCTCTGTGCAATTCTTTATTATATCTCTGCTCTTATTTCGTGCCGAAAATAATCCGGATCAACATAAGTCATTATATCATCCGCAACATCCATGAGTCGGAATTCTACATTAGATGAATGCAAAGAATGTTCTCCCAAGAAAATGAATAAAGAACGTATGAAGAGCAACTTCAATACTTTGAGGCATACCAGAAAGATACTCTTGTATGCAAATAGAAGAAGATAACTTGGTGGAGAATCTCCAGTGCACAGCAGAGGCGTGGTGAAGATTTCCTATAAACATCAAGATGAATACTCAGTAGATCAGATCTCATGATTACAAAAGAAGTGCCACATAGATATGTTCCAGTTTTCCAACTATGATATACTCTATTGTTCCGATCTACATGAAGCCTTCACAGTGTTCCAGACTAAAATACATTTGAAATCAAGCATTACATTATCCATGATGAAATCCAAAAAGGAGAAAATGATTCTCCAATGCATATTTCCACAGATGAGCAGATAAGCAGACATTTTGGTAAAGCTCCTATCCAAGATGAAAGAGTTTGCGTACTCAAGCTAGAGCTCATGGAAACAACTTCCCTCTTATTGAAAAAGGAAGAAATGACTCTCCAAGTTAGGAGGGGGCACTGAAAACATTATTGAAGACATTTATCCTTAAATTTGAAAAATAGTCCATCTTGGACAAATGCCTTCCTGTTCGGAAAGTGGATTGAGATTTCTGACGGACAGTGACTTTCCATTGTGGTTAACATGGGAATTAGTCTGATTGTTGATGTATCAGAGATAGTGACTTCCCATTGTGGTTAACATGGGAATGGTCTAGGGCAGTCTCTCTTCTTGAGGGTTACTCAAGAAGACTGGTCTGCCTCGCCGGACAGCGATTTCTCATTGTGGTTAACATGAGGAATGGTCTGTTTTGGAGGTTGATGCAGGACAGTCTTTTCCTCTTGTGGTTAATGGAGGAAATGGTCCATACAATCATTCCTTAGGGTTTACACATTGTCTCCAGGGTGGGGAATGGTCCAGGCTCAACAATCAAGGATAGACATTCCTTAGGGTTATGCATTCTCTCCAGGGTGCACTTTGATTAGTGTATGAGGAATGGCCCAGGGTGGGGAATGGTCCAGGATAGACATTCCTTTGGGTTTATACATTCTCTCCAGGGTGCACTTTTATTAGTGTAGGAGGAATGGTCCAAACTCAAACATTCCTTAGGGTTTATACATTCTGTCCAGGGTGCACTTTGATTAGTGTAGAAAGAATGGCCCAGGGTGAGGAATGGTCCATGCTCAGAAATCAGAAACAATCATTCTTCCTTGTTTGAGAAGAATAGGGCAGATAGCCCATTGTTGATGAGGGCAAATATTCTTTCAAATCTCACAAACGTGAGTGAAATATTGTCCCAGACAAATCAATTTATATCATAACATTGTTTCTGTGCAGGTTGCTATCAAATGTTTGTTATGAAGACAATAGATATAGACTACTGTGGTGGATATGTTCCACTGTTCGTGAGGCAGATATTCTTTCAGAGGTCACAGGTGTGAGTGAAATATTGGCCCAAATAATTCAGCATGTATCATAACATTGTTTCTATGCAGGTTGCTATCATATGTTTGTTATGAAGACTGTATGACAGTAGATGAGGACTATTCTGGTAAATATGTTCCACTATTCGCAACCTTACGTTGTTGATCAAGTACTTGTGTGTTACTTGGTGTGGTATTGAACCACTGGATTGTAGGTATGTACTACTATGGATAGACACAATTATATTCTATTTATATTCTAACTGCTTTGAAGACTATCAGTAGTTTATTGAAAATAATCACCATCCAGACGAATGATGAACAGAGATTTTCCAAATGGAAATTGGTTCAGAGCATTTATTTCTCTAGATTATAAGACTGGATCTTGTATCACTCTATGGTGTGAGTGACTTATCCAGCATCATGTCTAATTACTCAGATGAAGTATGGTTTCGAGAGATGATGCAGTTGATGGTGATGGTGATGGTGATGCTCATGATCTAATCATGAGATAGTCTGGATGACTATATTGATGCTACCGGGTAAATGGTATACTTTTTGTGCTCAAGACCATTACCTGTAATACCTCCCTAGCTAGGAGGGAGTGTTAATATTATGGTAGTTGCGGGAGGTATTTACCTCCACGTGTGAACCTGACACGAATAGAAGACTCCGGAAAGCAAGAGAAAACCCTAATGAGTTGGCTAATAACCCTAGAATTCTTGTCGGCTCAAGAAGATAATTTATATTAGGTTATTATCCTCCAAGAGAAGAAGTCCGCTAGAAATAATAATAATATACTGAACAGACACATATCTAGAAGGAGAAATCGGCCCCAGCAAATCTGGCAGAACCAATATAAATACAGGGCGCCGGTTCTCATTTGACAGCATCTCAGAATTGCAGACAGCAAGTGGTGCGCACTGCAGTTCCCAGTTTGGTGTGCACGTGTGGAGGCAAGCTTCAGGTGCAGTTGTTGCATCTTGTTGTTTCAGTGTTGGCTTGGACTATCTCTTGGCTAGGGTTTGGACTATCTGATCAGCTTTTTGTGATGTGTTATCCTTGGGGAAAGGTGTGCTACCCTTTGTTTGGCTATCTAGCCTAGGGTTTGCTTCCGGAGAAATTCTCAGTCAAGGTTAAGCTGCTCGGAGGGTGGCTTCAGCCTATGGTTGGGTGTTGAGGGTATCGTCAATGGTAAAACGAGCACACCATCTTCTATATTCTAACAACTAATACATCATCTTCATTTTTTTTCTCATGATGATGCACCCAGCACTTTGGGATTTCACATGTTCACCTTATGCTCAGCCACAGGCACGTCCTAACTCAATAGATCACTTTTCCACTTGATAATCATATGGAGTTATTCTCAACTCTCTGAATGGAGGAGATCATCTCTACGTTCCCATCTCTGTCTCAGGAAAGAACCGTGTACCCTTCTAGGGGGATTTCTCTCAGGTTTGTAAGCTGAGAGAAAGACCTCAAATAACTACAATGATCCACACCTCACAGGTTTGTAAGCTGAAGAATGTCTCACATAGTTGCATTCATCAACACTCCCTCTCAGCTAAGGAGGCATTTTCCATCAGGCCAAGTTTCTCACAGAAATACTCGAACTTTCTCTTGGCAAGTGGTTTGGTGAAGATATCTGCAATTTTTTCATGGGTAGAAAGATATTGTACATGTATTGTCTTCCTCTGCACCATGTCTCTGATATAATGATACTTGATTTCAATGTGTTTCGATTTGTCATGAAATACTGGGTTCTCGGAAATCTTTACACAACTCTGGTCATCACAATGAATAGTCATCGGATCCATTTCATGATCGAACAAGTCTGTCAAAATTTTGTGAAGCCATACAGCTTCACGAACTACAACACTCAGTGAAATGTATTCTGCCTCTGTTGTACTCAAAGCCACAGAGTTTTGTTTTCTGTTGCACCAGGAAACCATGCCTAATTCTAGGGTGATGCAGCTGCCTGTGGTGTTATTTCTGTCTACTGCACTTCCTTCCCAATATGCATCGGCATATCCTTCCAGACTTAGGTCCGCATTGGCTACATATATTGGCCATAACCAATTGTACCTTGTAAGTATCTCAATACGTGTTTTGTATCTATCCAGTGTGTCTGTTTTGGTTGGCTCATAAACTGGCTAAGCACATTTACTGCATAGCAAATGTCTAGTCTAGTGTTAACCAAATACATCAAAGATCCAATACGTTGTCGAAATAAATGTGGATCTATAGTGCCATTCATCTTCTTTAATTCCATTACTGCAAGATACCAGATATATAAAATATGCAGAACAGAAATAAAATGCTATAAATGGAAGAATAACAGTAAAATATCCATCATAATCTTCACAATACACAGAAATGATATATGAAATAGCAATAGAAATAGCACTTTGATTCAGAAAGAAATGTTCACAAGCCTCTTCGAGGGGGCAACCTCCAGTTGAGCAGTGCTATGTTACAATAATCTCCAAGCTAGGGTTCTCATACCCTCGACCCTTATTTATACTAAATATGTCTATTAAGAGAAGCATCTAGAGGAAGATCCTTCTAGAAGCAGAAGCTTCTATTAGGTCTTCTTACATCCGCCTTATTCTATTTTATTGAAAGGCCTTATTAATATTGACCTTTATTACATCAGAATACATTGACCTACCTATGTGCGGGTTAGGACCTTAACATGTCCGCCCCCTTAAAAACAGCGTTGTCCTCAAGGCTTGAGATGTGGAAACTGCTGCAGAATGGTAGCTAGTTCCCAAGTGGCATCTGTTGGAGTCATATCTTTCCACTGTACTAGCACTTCCGTGATGGTTCTCTGACGCGGGAAACGCACACGCTGGTCCAAAACTGCTTCTGGTTGTAGCCAAATGGATCCTTCTTCAGCTAACTCTGGAAGGTTGGTTTGAATTTGGCACCTGGTTCCAATCACCTTCTTCAAGCATGAAACATGAAAAACAGGATGTAGCTTCGACTGGATGGGCAGAGCTAACTGATATGCGACTTATCCCACATGCTTGAGAACTGTGTAAGGGCCATAAAATTTGGGTGCTAGCTTCTGAAAATGCTCGGCCTTGGGGAAAGTTTGCTTATATGGTTGCAGTCTCAGAAACACCTGATCCCCTTCTGCAAATTGACGTTCAGAGTGAACTTGATCTGCTTGCTGCTTCATTCTATTTTGTGCCATGACCAAGTTCTCTTTAAGGGTACGAAGGATATCCTGTCGGACTGTAAGTGTTTGGTCAACCTCCTAGACCTTCGAGGTACCCGGTAAGTATGAGAGAACTGAAGGTGGCTTTTGTCCATATACTGCTTCAAAACGAGTCATGTGAGTGGCTGTATGGTATGTAGTGTTGTACCACCATTCGGCGAGGGGTAACCATTGAGCCCACTGGTGTTGTTTTTCAGAGGCAAATCACCTCAGATATGTTTCCAAACACTTGTTGACAACTTCTGTTTGACCATCCGTTTGGGGATGATAAGATGAGCTGAGATGCAATTGTGTGCCTTCTAGATTAAACAACTCTTGCCAAAAATTGCTTGTGAAAGTTGGGTCTCGATTGGAAACAATAGCATGCGGCATGCCATGAAGCTTGAAGACCTGGTCCATGAAAATTTGAGCCACTATGGATGCAGTAAATGGGTGGGGAAGAGCGAAAAAATGAGCATACTTGGAAAGGTGATCCACCACCACCATTATGACTGATTTATTCCCCGATTTGGGTAAGCTTGTAATAAATTCCATAGAGATATCCTTCCAAATAGCAGGGGGAATCGGAAGCAGTTGGAGAGTGCCTGGAGATTTTATTATTTCTCCCTTGTTGCATTGACACACCTCACATTCAGCGACAAACTTACGGATGTCCTGTTTCATACCATCCTAGAAAAAAGAACGTTTGACTCGGTCATATGTTTTGGTGAACCCTGAGTGACCCGCTATGGGTGTAGCATGAAACTCAGAAAGCACCGTGGATTTGAGCTTGGATTGTTTACTTAAATACAAACGGCCTTTGTATCGAAGCTCATCCTGGAGCCAGGAGTACCCTAGGGGAGTTGGAGCCTTGTTCTGCAGTTGTTGGATCAGATGCAAACTTTTGGGATCTTGAAGCCATTCCTGGCGCACAGCTTGGAGCCAATCAGGTACAATAAAGGAAATAGAAAAAAGGGATCCTTCGTCTTCATATTTCTGGGACAATGCATCCGCCACGACATTGTCTTTTCCCTTCTTGTAAATGATCTCATAATCATATCCAAAGAGCTTAGTCACCCATTTTTGTTGTTCCTGGGAGGAAATGTGTTGTTCCATAAAGTACTTGAGGCTTTGATGGTCTGTCTTAATTTGAAAGCGTTGCCCCAAGAGATACGGACGTCGCAACTGAACGGTATGCAGAATCGCCAGCATTTCTTTTTCATAAATGGGTTTGCCCAGATTCTTTTCAGACAGTTGCTTGCTAGTGAAGGCCAAAGGTCAACCCTCTTGCATAAGGACAGTGTCGGTTCCTTTCCCTGAGGCGTCACATTCCAACACAAAGGTCTTTGTGAAGTCGGGAAGGGCCAGAACCGGAGTGGTGCACATCATCGTCTTCAAGGTTTGAAAAGCTTGAGCAGCTGCTGGAGTCCAAGTGAAAGAGTTCT
>ML837587.1:0-42056 GCA_009831015.1 Picea engelmannii | reverse complement strand
TACACAGGTGTTGTCTGATGCGCTACCACTCGAAGGGGTACCAACAGGGGTTACAAGGGTGGCCAACAAATGTGCGCTTAAGAACCACTTGTATTTCCTGCGTGTATGAATCCCTCAACTGCGGGTTTATGTGCGTAACGACAAATATCTGTGGCTTAAAGACGCCAGAATACATCTCTACCCTGGAAAAAAATACCCACAATTTCTGCCATGGAAAGTGCTCTGATACCACTTGCAAGATACCAGATATATAAAATATGCAGAACAGAAATAAAATGCTATAAATGGCAGAATAACACTAAAATATCCAGCATAATCTTCACAATAAACAGAAATGATATACGAAATAGCACTTTGATTCAGAAAGAAATGTTCACGGGCCTCTTCGAGGGGGCAACCTCCATTCGAGCAGCACTCTGTTACAATAATCTCCAAGCTAGGGTTCTCATACCCTCGACCCTTATTTATACTAAATATGTCTATTAAGGGAAGTATCTAGAGGAAGATCCTTCTAGAAGCGGAAGCTTCTATTAAGTCTTCTTACATCCGCCTTATTCTATTTTATTGAAAGGCCTTATTAATATTGACCTTTATTACATCCGAATACATTGATCTACCTATGTGCGGGTTAGGACCTTAACAATTACCATTAGAGTAGGCATGGATTTACAATCTATCATTTTGAACCTTTTCAGTATCTCCAAAGTATATTTTCCTTGACTTAGGAAAATCTCATCTGATCTTTTCCATACTTCTAGTCCCAAGAAATAATACATTTGGCCCAAATCCTTCATTTCAAATTTGGCAATTAATGTCTGCTTCCATTCAGCAATGAGTCTCTCTGAACCGGTGATGAAAAGATCATCCACATATAGAACTAGAATCAAACACTCATTGCCATCAATGTGATAATATAAGTTTGGGTCGGTTGTTCTTTTGTTGAAACCCAAACTCATCAGGAAACCATCCATTTTCTCGTACCAAGCATGTGGTACTTGTTTTAGACCTTATAGGGATTTCTTCAATCTACATACATGATATTTTTCATTGTGTATAACGAAACCTTCTGATTGTTCAATATGGACTTCTTCCTCAATTTCACCATTGATAAAAGTTGTCTTTACATCCATCTGATGTAGCTTCCAACCCATGGAAGAAGCTAGTGCAATGATAGATCGAATGGAGGTATATCTGGCTACTGGTGCAAAATTCTCGTCATAGTCGACTCCCTCTATTTGTGAGAACCCTCTGGCCACAAATCTTGCTTTATATTTTTCAATGCTTCCATTAGCAACATGTTTGATTTTGTAAATCCATTTGGAATTCATTACGGACTTTCCCTCTGGTCTTGGGACAACATCCCATACATCATTCTTTAGTATGGATTGATATTATTTAGTCATGGCATCTTGCCATACTTGCTCACCTGAGGATTCTCCATTACAAGTTGGCTCTGAATCAATAATGTGATTCAAGGCTGAAAGGTAGCTTGAGAATCTTTTAGGCCTTTTGCTTTCTCTGGTTTCTCCTTGTGGAGATTTATGCCCTTCTTCTTCTTCTAAATTTTGTCAAGCCCAAGCAGGTCTTTTATGTCGAACTATGATATCTCTGTGTATATTACTTGGGGCAACCAAATATGCTGGAGTAACTAGGTCAAATGGAGTTGTTGGATCATCTAGAACAATGTTATCCTCCCTCTGAACTGTTGAATATTTGTCTCACTATATATTTCCATATGAGCTTCTCTGGATTTCTGGAAGGCTACTTCTTCATCAAAAGTAACATCTCTTCTTACTTCAATTTGTCTCTGACCTGGGATGTAGATTCGATATGCTTTTGAGGATTCACTCTATCCTACAAATGTACCCTTTCTTCCTGAAGGTTCTAGTTTGGATCTATTTTCTTTGGGTACATGAAGGTACACTGGACATCCAAATATTGGTGAATGTTTCTTGTGGAGTAATATTCTTCAGGATCTGATGAGGACTACGATTTTGAACATATACTGTTGTCATACATGCTTATGCCCATAGAGTCATGGGTAGACTCTGATCATGTATCATTGCTTTAGTTTCCTCAATGATAGTTATGTTCTTCCTTTCAGCAACCCCATTTTTTTGAGGATTGTACCGAACTATGATCTCCCTCTTGATCCCTGCTTCAATACAAAAATTGATCAATTCTTTTGAGGTGTAGTCTCCTCCATTGTCTAATCTCAATACTTTGATTTTTCTTCTGGTGAGGTTTTCAACCTGAGTTTTGAATTCTTGAAACTTGGCAAGGAATCCATCCTTGTTCTTCAAAAATTAAATCCAAGTTTTTTTTGAGTGATCATCTATGAAGAGTACATAGTATAAGTACCCATTTAAGGATGCAACAGTCATTGGCCCACATACATCTGAATGTATCAAGTCCAAGATTTCCTTAGATTGGTTATCACTGCTAGGAAAGGATCCTTTAATGTTTTTACCAAGGGCACAACCTTTACAAACACCTTTATGCTGGCTTTGGATCTCTGGTAGACCTGTTACCATTTTCCCTAGAGCTGGAAGAGCTCTATAATGAATGTGAGCAAGTCTTTTATACCATAGCTCACTCAAGTTGATAGTGTCATGTAGTAAGGCTTGAACTAGTTTGATGGTCAACTTGTATAAGTTTTTTTCTCTGACACCAATTACTTTGGAAGATTTGATATGAGAGTCTTTGTGCCATGCAAGGACTCTTCCTTCTGAGAAGGTAATTTTGTAACCTTTGTCTTCAAGGGCTGAAATAGAGACAAGGTTTCTCTTCATTACTGGTACATATATAACTTCTTCTAGTTTAATATGCATATATGAATCTAGTTGGAAGGTATAAGTTCCAACTCCTCTCACATTATATCTAGCATCATCTCCAAGGATAACATGTAGATGTGTCTCTTTCTCAATGAAGTGTGTTAGATGATTTCTAATACCGGTCATGTGCCTGGAGGCACCACTTTCAATTAGCCAAGTATTTTCATTGATAGGAACCATACCTGAGAGTGTTTATATGTCGATGTCTTCATTGCTTTGGAGTCTTGTACTGATCTTTCTTCCCATCATGAATTTTCTCATCTTCACAAACCCTTGTCAACTAGGCTAGAAAACCTAACGGTTAAGCTAGGCTAGCACTTTTAGGTTTTGTTGGGATTATGACTGCCGACAATAAGCCTTTAATAAATATGATAGCCTAGGTAGGTTGTGGAGCTTCTTCAAGAAATTCTCAAAAATACAATTCATAATTTTTTGTAGAATTTTGACGAAACCCTAGAAACCCTTGGGATCAAAATTTTGAAATGCCCGGAATTTAGATCGGATACTTGTTGGAGGTATGCTGAAGGAGGTTGTACCCTTCTATGTATTTTTCAGCCCAAGCGTCCAAGTTTTGAGTGGTGAAAGCTCTCAGAAAATGAGGCTGTATGGATTTTCTAGAAACCCTAGGAGGGTCATATGATTTTTGCAAATGAGAGAGTGAAGGAGCTGGAAAATGCTTGTGCAATGGGATCTTCAAGACCTATGCTCTGATACCATGCTAAATTTTCAATAAGGTAGGTTAAGCATGTAGTTAATTTCATTTTATCATGTCTTAACCATAAAAAAAAATGTTGTAGTAACCAATATCACGGGAAGAAACACCATTCACAAGAACACAAGAAATATCCTGGGAAGCCCTTCTCAACAAAGGAATAAAAGCCAGCCAAATCCTTTGGTATATTCTTCAAGAGAAATACATTTCACCACCAAGAATGACTTAGCATGCAAGAGGGTGCTTAAGCCCTAGAAGACTAGCGCCCAAGAGAGGTGTGCACCTTTTCCCGAGTAGATGTATTTGTTGTAATTTCCAAACACACAAGGAAGATATGATTCTACAATGGAGAATCATCACTTACTTATATTAGACTTGACCAATCAACAAAGGCGTCTATTGGATCAATAGGGTCGACCTCTCTAATTCAAATATATTATTATTATTAGTAGTAGTAGTAGTAGTAGTATTAATTATCTTTTACATTTAATATTAAACATATTAAGGTGGGGCCGACCTGTACCCTTTACATAACAATTAGGGTTACAGGTAGGTCTAACTCTTGAACAATATATAGCAAAGGATCTGATACACCCACTAGTGTTCATCCACTAGGGGCACATCCATAGGGATGTCATAGCTTTGATTCATTGTATTACACAGAAGAACCAGATCTTCACACGTTCACATGTGCTCGTCCACAGGCACGTCCACTCTATAGATATTCTTTCCCACTACCACCGACAAGAGAATAATCTGGAGTCTTCTCATCAACTATGTTGCTTAGAGAAGCCTAATACATCATCTTCATTTTTGTTCTCATGACGATGCACCCAACACTTTGGGATTTCACACGTTCACCTTGTGCTCAGCCACAAACACGTCCTAACTCAACAGACCGTTTTTCCATTGGATAATCATCTGGAGTTCTTCTCAAGTCTCTGAATGGACGAGGTCATCTCTACGTTCCCAACTCTGTCTCAGGCAGGAACCCCATACCCTTATTAGGGGCTTTCTCTCAAGTTTGTAAGGTGAGAGAAAGACTTCACATAGCTGCAATGATCCACACCTCACAGGTTTGTAAGCTGGAGAATGTCTCACATAGTTTCATTCATCAATAGGGATCAAGATGAGGCTTATTATTTCAACAAAGAGAATTTGGGTCATTTTTACATAATGAACACTCTCTACAGTTTCTTCACTCTTTCCTCTAGTGATATCATGGCCAGTACTTCAAGACTTCACTCCCACAGTCATTTATTGGAAATCTAAACAATAATACATTTACATTGTTCACATGTCATAGCATGGTAATCATAATTAATGATTAATTACAAGTTGGGGGAAATATGGGTATTACAACAAGTATGATGTTATACACCTAATCAGATTTGTAAATATACTCGAAAAATAACAAGAATAAACACCAAACCATTCACTGAAACATTGAACACAAAAAATAGAGATAACCCTTGAGGTAGGGTAACACCATATATTATTCCTTATGGAAGGAATGCACTCCTCAAACAATACATGTTTGTACATCAACAATATTCTTCTTCATGCCCATTACATTGCTTACATATCCTTTTATAGTATTTTCTATCTCCTAGGAACATTCTAGAAAATGAATCTTCTAGAAAGCCCATTTATTATTTCTAACTATCCATTTATTATGTGTAACGACCATAGTAGGCTTTATTTAATACTATGGTGGGCCTAGTCCATCTTACATTGAATATCCTCCACTAATAATACCTAACCCCCATTCCCATTGGGTACCTCCCATATTATCACCCATATTATCTCCCTAGGTATAGTACATTCCACTCCCATTAAGCATGTTTCATCCCTAAAACATGAGAAGAGATCATACGATATGACTGGCTAAGAATTGTAGCCAATTGGGACCAAGTACGACCATCCATCCATCCTAATGGAAGACAAACATGATGTCCAATTGTTGCCTTGCCACTTTGTTCCGCAACATGCCATTGTTTCCATGGCATTGGTTCTCTAGCTTGATGTCTTCTTGTAGTGTTGGCAGGCATCCATGCACCTCTTGAATGGTTTCCTTGTTGATTTCCTCCTGGTCCATAAGCGTGTCGATGCTCACACCCTTGTCTTATTGATTGTTGTTTCTCGATATGATGTGGATGGCGATATACAACAACTGTAGGAATTGGTTCCTTTTTCTTCAAATCTGCAATTCCTTGTGCCTTGGAGTCAATGACATCCTTAGCCTCTCTATTGTTTTATTCATATGGCTTTGCTTTATCTCCTTTGGTAGACTCTGCCTCGGATTCAACTTCGGACTCTACAAGAACCTGTATGCTTGTTGTTGTGGGCCCTTATGTCTTACTAAGAGACACATCATGCAATGTGATTTTATTTTTCTTGTACCACAACTCTAAAAACTTCTTTTGCACATTAATATTAATGGTACCTGTTATCGCGCAATTTGTACTTTCCAAAAATCCAAAGGCAAGTGAACAAAAATTGGCATAATAGGAGGTTATCTTATCACTGTCACCTAAATAAGACACGTCTTTCTCTTTAGGGGTAAAATCCCAAGGGAGATGTCCTCGGTGACCTGGGGTTTCAGAAAGAAAAGGTAATAGTATCAAGAAAGTTCTTCCCCTCTCACAAGTCACACTGATCAAAAATTCCCAAAGATTTTAATAAGACGAAGCAAAGATTTGCTCAAGTGTATCTGCCCAGAACAAGACAACAAGAAAACACTATTTGCAAGTACCAATTGATATTAGTGTTTCATAAAACCTTGGACTTTGAATAAAAGGAATAAGATGATATAAGAAATGAAGCAACAAATATTTATAACAACAATGTATGTATAATGATAGCTTCACAATTATGTCTTAAACAAGCTTCTAGAAGCTTTTACTGCTATCATATATGGTTGTAGCTTTCTTTTGTAACAACGGAAATATAGTTAGCAAGTTAGTCTAATCTAAGGTTAGGAATGGTTAGCAAAGAGCTTGAAGTAGATGGTTTAAAGGTTGTTTTCATCAATCAATCAAATGTAAATGGAGTCACTTTTGCAGCAGCAATATTGAAGAAAGAAAATGATAATAAGTGAATTGAATACAAGAGGGAGGATGGTTGAGGTGTTGGTAACCCAAGGCCTCAATCATCTAAAACCCTAGAAGGAAAACGGCTACTAGGAAGTAGGTAACCCTAGGCCCTAGCAGTTTTCCTTCTTCTTTAGGTCAAGCTTGATATAAATAAAAGCTTAATGAAGAAAAAGTACTAGAGTGCTACTAAGGTAGGGCTCTAGCATATGCTTCAATGAAGGTGTCTTCTAGAAAAATCAAGTAGGTGGATAGTTATTGAGAGAAGAACAATAACATGTGCTTTTCTCTTAGGGTTTCACACTAGTAATCTCATAATCTCAATAAATGCAAAGCAAAAGATACCATAACCATTCAAAGAAAGAAGAATTTTATATTTTCACTTACACTCACCAAGAATAATTTAGTCACAAACCCTAGTTGAATACTTTTCCACCATGAAAATGCCAAAAATCACCAATAAAAGCTCCCTCCAAAAGTTGTGCACCACTTAGTTCAGCCAATAAGCCTTAAAAGAGGCTGGATTTTAGACCTCACACTTATGTGAGTGAAAGATGATGAATAAAAATGAGAGTTTGATCTCTTATTTATACAATACAAATGACCTTTAATTACATTTTAGGTCAAAAAAGGCCGACATGGCCAGTTTACATGAAAAATCCATTTTTACATAAAATTGACAAATAAAAACCTAAATTCATCTTTTTAGAGTGTCATGCCCCTCCTAGGGTGATGTTAGACTCCTTTTTTGGAATGCTAGGCCTCCAAAGTGAAACGTTGGAGCTCAAAACCCCACAAGAATTACCACACGTGCCAACCAAAGCCGTCCTCATGTTGGATACCTCAATTGGGTGACGTCAAGGCTCTGAATGATGAGGTCAAGGGCCTTCAAGGGCCAACATCAAGGTGGGAGGGAAAGACCCCACTAGGTCTAGGCCTACCAAAGTGCCTCTGGTGGAATGTCATGCCTTTTCTCTGATGCAAGCCTCGGATATCTCTCTGCCCTTGGTCGTGGTCTCAGCATCCATCTGGTAGGCTTTTATCCCTATGGAGGTCCAATTTAATCATCTCCCCATATGTACTTGTCTATTGGGCATGGTCCTGCAGCAACAACAAGTACGCCCTCCATAAGCTCATAAGTCACAGGGATTATAGCAATGCCAATCACATCTAATAATCAAGTTACACAAACATGTGCATAAAACCCCTTGTTTCATAGACAAGTGCTCAAAGACGTTATGTTATTCTACAAGAAAGGTCTGGAGAGGGTTTCAGGATGTCCTATTGGGATGATTCTCCTTAGGTGTGAGATGTTTCTAGGTGAAGGCCAATCTAGGTCATGTAAGTGCATGAGATGGTGGGGGGGATGTTTGGGCAAGGGGTGCAGTGATGAAATGGAAATGTAGGTCTTACATGTGGGTGCCTTTGAAGAGGGTGAGTTGCACCTTGTCATGGATGCAATTGTTTCCTAGCCCATTCAATGTCTTTTTACTCTTTCTCTTATTGTTGTTTCTTTCAAGAGAATAGTTGGAGGACACTTCCCTGGCGTGGTGACCAATGGTGACAACGTTACCCACAAGCATTTCACGGAGATGAGAAGGTTGGCTCGTGATGAGACCCCCTTTCTCTTGTATATGCCACCAAGAGCCACTACCCTAGTGTGGTGATCGGATGAATAGTAGTGTCATACCAATACATGCCCATGGACCTAATAAGTTGGCTCGTGATGAGACCTCCTATCCACCAACTAGGTCTTGATTTTTATCTTTTTATGGGTCCCCCCTTTTCTTGTTAAGAAGCCTTTTATTTCTTTCGCGGGGATCCCTAGGCGAAGAATCTCAAGGTTTGATCTTTGGCTTTTAACTTTTTCCAGCTACTTTTACCCTCTGGGCCTTTAGCCCCTTCTTCCCACAAGGCAAGGTACAACCTTTACTAGCTTGGTAAACCCAATGTTTGAACCAATGTATGGGATAGATGAGAGGGAAGATGATGAAAAGTGATAAGTATGGAAGGAATGGACGATGACCTTTCATAAACCCACCCAGTGGAAACTCACTCCTAAGGGAAACAACTTGCTAGGGCATGATGTCATCCCCCCCAGGTATGGACAAGTTAAAAGGAATAATGTCCAAGCAAATGTCATGGAGAAAAATAGAATTAAATGCTCATATTCAAATGCTTTGAGAATCAGAGTGACACATACCACAATACCCTAACTCACTGCCTCATGGAGAAAGACCCACTGCTGCTTCAGAACTAGGCCGATGGGATGGATGTTGTTGTTGCTGACAGAATGGAGGCATTGAAGAAGAAGGATGGGCCCTCCAAGGCCAAGCTCAAGTCAATCTGGCTCTCGATACTCCATGTCTAGGACCTGTGGGCCTCAAGACATAATATCCTTAGTTATCCCTGGGATAGGGGATAACATTTGGCTCCAACTCAAAGACATGTGCTCACCGTAGAGCGCGTGAGAACCTCAGCATCTCTAGTATGACCTGTGAACTGCTAGATCTCAACATAAATGATTAGTATTCATTTGGGGTGGTGATATCACCCATGGATCATATATGATAAAATGAAATACAAGTAAGCAATCATATATACAAGTGAAATACAACTACTCTAGCATGAAATGCAGATGGTATATACATTGAACGCAAATGCCTACCTACCTACCTTTACTTACCTATTGGTTGAATACTAGGTGTAGTAAAATAGCCAGTGAAACCATCCTAGCAATGTATCATAATACATGCCTATGTGCTTCATCATGAACCAAAACAATGATAAGTCAAGCACAAAAATAATATCAGTTAAAAAATGTATTGCGTGATAGGAAAACGTAAAGTCTAGCTCATGGAGATGGGAGGGAGGGACAAAATCATGCCAATTCACACCTTTAGGAAAGTGCTCAATCCATCTCAGAAAGGGATCATGAAAAATCAAAGGTTCAATAGACTAACTCAAAGAGTCTGAAGGTCGGCTACCTTGGATATCCTCACAATCTGAGGTCCCGGAAGGAACTAGCAAGAACCTAGGTGATGACTTCAAAGTCGAGATAACAAACTTCTTCTTGAGGTATTCAACCTACACTTGAATTCTAAGAGTAAGCTTTGCCTCAAAGAAAACTTAAGACAAAGGACATGCTTCCCAACTACACTTTTAGTGATATAGTGAGATAAAATAATCAAAGGGAGTTGGGAGACATTGTCATAAGGATCCTTCTTTGGGCAAGCAATGTCTTCACCTTTGTCAATATCCGAGCACAACGGTGGTTGACAATATTCTTCATGGAATAAATCCAAGTGCTCAAAGGAATATTTATCAAAATCCTCAAGTTATGACCGAAAATTACTAGGAGAACATAGCACCAGGTCATCCTTGGGTATCTGAAAAAGGTTTGTAATCATATTATCTCCTTGTTGACAAATGTCAAAATCATTAGTAACCTCATATGATAGTTGTAAAGGCAACTTTTGGAAATGACCCTCAATGTCGTAAATGGGATCTCCATCATATCCAATCACATCCCATTTACACTTTCTGACATGTATGAATTCATCAATATTATCAACAAAGTAATCATCTTTATCATAACTTGAAGGGCTTAAAACATCTGAGGGCTCCTCTTGCACTTCTTCACTTTCCAAATCATAAAATAAAGCATCATCATACTCTTGGAAAGGAAAATAACTTACTGTATTTACTTCTTCTTGTGCAAGAGCTTCGAGGATTTGGATGACTTCATTAGATGGAAGAGCATGCATTCTTGTTTCATCCTCATGAATTGTTTCTACATCTTTAACTTCATAATAAGGAAAATTGTCTTGTCCAAAGATTTCCTTTCTTCTTCCCTTTCTGAATTATAGAACAAGGTGTCATCAAAAACTTGGAAGGGAAAGTGACTAACCTCATCCTTTTTTTCTTTTGCACAGGGAATAGACTCTTGAATGGCTTCATCAGAGGGAGGAGCATACACCAATATTTCATCATCGTGTTTGATATCTTCAGGCTCTCGCTCTTCAACCACGTTTTCATTATCCTCGGCAAAAGCATGAGTAACCTCTAACTCTTCCTCACAGGATTGGAAAACCTCATTAGGATCCTTCTCCTCAACTTTTTGTCAGTTGATGACTTGTTCCCCTTTCTCTTGGAAATTACCAGTAAAGGTCCAAAGGGAAACTAATCTCTCCAAACTAAGAGCATATGAGGTAAAGAGGTGTCCTTCCTTGAACAAAGAGATATTTGCCTCGATTTCTATAGCCATATTATAAGCTTCATTGAGTGTTTTTGGGCTCTTTTTACTGAGGAGAAACCCTAAATGCACCACACGTGCATTGGTATAAAGGTAAGCAGAGTATTTTACTTCAGGAAGAAGTCTTATAGGAATTTGTCATAGAAAATTTTCAAACCTATCTTGGAATTCCCTCACAGTCTCATTCTTAGCTTGTTTTATATACTCGGATCTTTTTAGTAGAATTTGAATATCCTTCAATTTAATACCCCATCTCTTGAGAAAGTTTTCTTCCAACTGGTCCATAGATGTGATGCTAGCATCAGGGAGATCGTCATACCATTCTTTAGCATTTCCATGAAGAGTGGCAGAGAAAAGTTTCATTTCCAAATCCTTGGCATCATCACTGATAGGGTGGATTTGAAAGAAATACCAAAAATCATCCATGTGATTGTCGACTCAAACCCCATCACTACCAGTGAATCTAGGGAGCCATTTTTCATACCTCAGGGGCATTTGTCGGGGGTATCCCAGGATTTTACTCATGTCTAAGGGTTTGAAATTTCTCGAGTCCCATTGAGAAGTCATGGTTGGCTTTATCATTAGTAGAGTCGCCAAATAATTTTCTTGAAACTATCGAAGGGATGAGGGGATCACCCTCAGTGGAGTCATCAGGTAAGCTTTGTAAAGTAAAGGCTTTTGAGGAAAGGCTTACCGAAAAGTATCATCTTTGAGGAGAATTGACTCAGTGTTCCCCGACAACAGTGCCAAAATGTTATAACACAATTTGTACTTTCCCAAAAGCCAAAGGCAAGTGAACAATAAATTGGAGTAACAGGGGGTTATCTTATCACTATCACTTAAATAAGACCTCTTTCTCTTTAGGAATAAAAGCCGAGGGTAAACATCCCCGGTGACCTAGGGTTTGAGAAGGCAAAGGTAATAGTATAAAGAAAATTATTCCCCTATCACAAGTCACACTAATCAGAAAGTCCCAAAGGTTTTAATAAGACGAAGAAAAGATTTGCTTAAGTGTACCTGCCCAGAACAAGACAACAAGAAAACACTATTTGCAAGTACCAATTGATATTAGTGCTTCATAAAACCTTTGACTTTGAATAAAAGCAATAAGTTGATATAAGAAATGAAGCAATAGAAATTTATAACAGCAATGTATATATAATAATAGCTTCACAATTATGCCTTAAACAAGCTTCAATAATGACCAAAAATGATAACCTAGAATTGGTAGTATGCTAGTATTTGTCAGAAGCAAAGAAGGCAATGTAAAATCAGCTCTAACAACTGCTTTTAGAAGCTTTTACTATTGTCATATATGGTTGTAGTTTTCTTTTGTAACAGAAGAAATATAGTTAGTAAGTTCGTCTAATCTAAGGTTAGGAATGGTTAGAAAAGAGCTTGAAGTAGATGGTTTAAAGGTTGTTTTCATCAATCAATGAAATGTACGGTATGAACTAGTGCCTTTAGGGTAAATGGAGTCGCTCTTGCAGCAACAATCTTGAGGGAAACAAATGATAATAAGTGAACTGAAGAAAAGAGGGAGGATCATTGAGGTGTTGGTAATCCAAGGCCTCAATCATCTAAAACCCTAGAAGGAAAACGGTTACTAGGAAGTAGGTAACCCTAGGCCCTAGCGGTTTTTCTTCTTCTTTAGGTCAAGCTTGAGATTAAAAAAAGCTTAATGAAGCAAAAGTACTAGAGTGATACTAAGGTAGGGCTTTAGCATATGTTTCAATGAAGGTGTCTTCTAGCAAAATCAAGTAGGTGGATAGCTATTGAGAGAAGAACAATAACATGTGCTTTTCTCCTAGGGTTTCACACTAGCAACCTCATCATCTTAATAAATGCAAATAAAAAGATATCATAACAATTCAAAGAAAAAAAATTGCACATTTTCACTTACATTCACCAAGAATAATCTAGTCACAAGCCCTAGTTGAAGACTTTCCACCATGAAAATGCCAAAAATCACCAATAAAAGCTCCCTCCAAGAGTTGTGCACCACTTAGTTCAGCAAATAAGACTTAAAAGAGGTCGAATTTCAGACCTCACACTTGTGTGAGTGAAAGATGATGAATAAAAATGAGAGTTTGATCTCTTATTTATACAATACAAATGACCTTTAAACACATTTTAGGTCAAAAAAGGTTGACATGGCCAGTTTACATGAAAAATCCATTTTTACATAAAATTCACAAATAAAACCCTAAATTCATCTTTTAGGGTGAAGTCATGCCCCTCCTAAAGTGACGTTAGCCTCCTTTTTTGGAATGTTGGGCCTCCAAAGTGAAGCGTTGGAGCTCAAAACCCCTCAAGAACTGCCACACGTGCTAACCAAAGTCGTCCTCGTGCCGGATACCTCAATTGGATGACGTCAAGGTTCTGAATGATGACGTCAAGGGCCAACGTCATGGTGGGAGGGAAAGACCCCCCTGGGTCCAGGCCTGCCAAAGTGCCTCTGGTGGAACATCCTGCCTTTTATCTGGCGCAAGCCTCTGGTATCTCTATGCCCTTGGTTAGGGTCTCAACATCCATCTGGTGGGATTTTAGCCCTATGGAAGTCCAAGCTAATCATCTCCCCATATGTATTTGTCCTTCGGGCATGGTCCTGTAGCAACAACAAGTACCCCCTCCATAGGCTCATAAGTCACAGGGCTCATAAGTCACAGGGATCATAGCAATGCTAGTCACATCTAATAATCAAGTTACCCAAACATGTGCATAAAACCCCCCTTTTCCCCGACAAGTGCTCAAATATGTTATGTTATTCTACAAGCCAGGTTTGGAGAGGGTTCCAGGACATCCTATTGGGCTAATTCTCCTTAGGTGTGGGGTGTTTCCAAGTGAAGGCCAATATAGGTCATGTAAGTGCATGAGATGGTGTGGGGGATGTTTGGGCAAGGGGTGCAATGATGACAAGGAAATGTAAGTCTTACATGTGGGTGCCTCTGAAAAGGGTGAGTTGCACCTTGTCATGGATGCAATTGTTTCCTATCCCATTCAATGTCTTTTTACTCTTTGTCTTATTGTTTTTTCTTTCAAGAGAACAGTTGGGGGACATTGCCCTGGCGTGGTGACCAGTGTTGACAACGTTACCCACAAGCATTTCACGGAGATGAGAATGATGGCTCGTGATGAGACCCCCTTTCTCTTGGCTATGCCACCAAGAGCCACTACAATGGTGTGGTGACCAGATGAATAGTAGTGTCATACTGCTACATGCCCATGGACCTAATAGGTTGGCTCGTGATGAGACCCCCTATCCACCAACTAGGTCTTGAGTTTTATCTTTTTATGGGTCCCCCCTTTTCTTGTTGAGAATCCTTTTATTGCTTTCTCGGGGATCCCTAGGCGAAACATCTTAAGGCTTGATCTTTGGCTTTTAACTTTTGTCAGCTACTTTTACTCTCTGGGCCTTTAACCCTTCTTCCCACAAGGCAAGGTGCAACCCTTACTAGCTTGGAAAACTGAATGCCCGAACCAATGTAGGGGATAGATGAGAGGGAAGATGATGAAAAGTGATAAGTATGGAAGGAATGGACGATGACCTTTCATAAACCCACCCAGCAACCACTCACTCCTAAGGGAACCAACTTGCTAGGACAAGTTAAAAGGCATAATGTCCAAGCAAATGTCATGAAGAAAAAGAGAATTAAATGCTCATATTCAAATGCTTTGAGAATCAGAGTGACACATGCCACGATACCCAGACTCGTTGCCTCATGGAGCAAGACCCACTACTACTTCAGAACCAGGCCGATGGGATGTGTTGGCGTTGGAAGTCACTCCTGGATTGCGGCAGGAGAAGAGCCCAACGCCCATCAATTTATGTCACGAATAATTTTAATGGGGTGATCAGATGGATAGAGGCCCAGGGAGATATCGCTCTAACTCAGAAAACCGAGCCTGGTATGTAACAACAGAAGAGGTCTTGATCTAACTTCAGTCAGTGGGTTGATTATAAGTGAGCAGATGGAAGACTTGGCAAGGGGAGCGAGCAAGACTGCCTTGGGCATCAGGCCTTTCAACAGCTTGAAGAGGAAAAACTCGGAACACAAGATCCTCTTGGTTCCGAGTTTCAGGGAACTGAAAAGTGACTTGACTGGATCTTCCAATTCCAAGTCATTCAATGTTGAGAAAATACAAGAACTGATTAGAAACAATGCAACCATTACAGTGATCCAACCTACATCATCCTATAACGGCGCAACTCGATTGGATCCTCCAATTCTGAGTGGTTCTAACACAGTGTAAACAGAGAGATGGAAAGAGGCTAACATTCATAAGGCAAGAAATCTCAAGTGCCAATACATAACCAGAGCAACCAGTGCTTCATTAAAACTTTACAGTCGAGAGCCTAGCTCAACCATCCCTTCCTTACAAAAATGCAAAACTGAGTACATATACTCCTCAACTTTCGCCCAACAGATGCGTCTCAGGATTTTCAAGGTGCGACGTCTCCTCAATCAAATCTGGCCTGAACTCCTCTGTCAGACATCACCTTAACTTTGCAGGGGAGGTAGCTGAAACATTAAAGGCTAAAATAGCGTGTGCAGACTCCTCTGCTTAGACGAGAACTCGGCATGGCTTCTTTGGAGAAAACCAACGTACAGAACCATCTCAGGCAGACTGCCTGCTGGAACCTCCATGCTTTGCATTTAACGAGTGAGCCGAGGTTTCAACTACCTCCGTCCACCTTCATTTATTTTTAGCAAGGACCAAGATCGAGGTCGAGCTGAGCTGGTCTCTGGAGAACGCGATGATCCCTTCTACAGCTAAACCCGACGCTTCAGCCATTTGCACAATTCTTTCTATCACCTCAAGTGACCATGGGCTGTGACCTTGTGCCTATCTTCAAAGGCGCTTTTGGGATTTCGGCGTTTCGAGCTTCGAGGCTCTAAAATGCAGTGGAAGGAGGAGACCCTCTTTTCTCCTAAAGTCCCGATAGCCGAAATGGCTTGATCGCGTGCCACATGTCCCATTGGATGGACGACCTAGATCATCTCTTGATCAACGGTCCTGGTTCTTTTCGACGTTTCGGGCTTCGGGGCTCTGAAATGCAGTGGAACGAGGAGACCCTCTGTTCTCCCGAAGTCTCGATAGCCGAAATGGCTTGATCGTGCGCCATGTGTCCCATTGGATGCACGGCCTAGATCATCTCTTGATCAACAATCCTAGTTCTTTTCGGCGTTCCGGGCTTCGAGGATCTGAAATGCAGTGGAAGGAGGAGACCCTCTGTTCTCCCAAAGTCCCGATAGTCGAAATGCCGAAATGGCTTGATCGCGCGCCACGTGTCCTATTGGATGTATGGCCTAGATCATCTCTTGATCAACGGTCCTGGTTCTTTTCGGCGTTTCGGGCTTCGGGGATCTGAAATGCAGTGGAAGGAGGAGACCCTTTGTTCTCATGAAGTCTCGATAGCCGAAATGGCTTGATTGTGCGCCATGTGTCCCATTGGATGGATGGCCTTTGAATAAAACACACTCGACCGGTTTTCAAACCCCCCTTCTATGCATTTACACCAGGGGCCCGAAACCAGAAGAAAACACCATCTTGCAATAATTTGCGTTAACATTAGGCTCCATGGGGGATAGAGTCATCCCTGCGATGCTCTAAGAACTCATTTGTAGCTTCAATGCCTTGTTGTTAGGCTATGGAGTCGAGCTCAAAACACCCTTCTTAAAAAACAGGTCGAAAAGTAAAAGAAAAAGAAAAAGAAAATAAACATACATGCTCAAAAGAGCTTATTTATGTACAGTCCTAAACTAGTAAAATCTTTTACATGGGGCTAGGTGAAAGCAAACTTCCACCATAGCCATTCAAGCAACTTCCTGAATAGAAGCTCCTTCCTTCTGTCGATGATCAGCAACAGATGGTGTAACCGTGACAGCAGAATGGTTACGCTCTTTAGCTCCTCCTTATAGACTGAAGTTGAGATGAAATAGGGCGGCTCCAAACTGTGAAGGAAATACAACTCCATGTATTTCTTCATAGGCTCATAGGACCAGTGGAAAACTCCAAAAAATTGGTGACAAGAAGCCTCCTCTGCTACACAGTCGTTCACGCGTGGCTGAATATCTCTGGTAAGCACAGGTGGGTGGACAGCTAACGTAGGTTGACTGAGCTCAGGAGGTGGTTGCTCGCTGACTGGCTCTGTGCAGTCTGTAAACTGCATCTTCGGTTGCTCCTCTGGTTCTTCTGGTTCCTCTTCTTGGCTCTCCCAAGGGTCAGAGTCATAATCATCATAGATAGGACCTGTGGGAAATCTTTGCTTTTCAATCTGTTGCTCAGGGGGGATGATTTCCTCACAATGTCTTTCATTTGTGAACAGAGGAGAAGGCTCTGTAGTCTGCTCTTGGAATTTCTGGGTGTCCAGCTCAGAACTTGATTCATAGTTGTCATAGACGGGCTGGTTGTTACCCAGGTCATCAATCTGTGATGTGGGGCTCTGCTGCTCCTCAACTGAATAGTCGTTAAGGCTGGGTGAGCACCAAACTTCTCCATCTTGCAAAAAAGGAATGATCTCCATATCCTCATTTTCAATCCCAAATGTAAATACATCATGGGAAATCTCGTGAAGAAAAAGAGAATAGTCCTCTTCCACAATGGCTGCTTCCTTTAAATCTGAGACAGCAGGCTCCTCAAGGGCATAAACTAATGTCTCTACGGCTATGAAATCTTCAATATCCTCTTCAAAAGAGCCACCAAGAACATCTACCTCAAGGACTGGAAAATCCTCTGCACATCGTTCAACTTCCCACCTATCCAGTTGGGCAGAGAGAGATTTTATCAGTTCCCTAACTTCACCCAAAGCATCTTCCTCCTCCTCAGGGTCTTCATCACTCTCATTACCTTCCTCTAATGTAGATGAATGGGGATGAGAAAGCATTGATTTTTTATCCAAGTCATCAGGATCATCCTCACAGCCTACGTAAGAAGCAGCTCTATCTTGTATACAGTTGTTGTATCCCTCACAACAGTGATGAAAAACTAACTCAAAGGGATAAAGCTTCTGACAATAGGCAGTGAAAGCTGCATAAAATTCTACGAGTGAAGAAATGCTAGCAGGGGGTAAAGAATGATACCATTTACGAGCATCCCCTGCTAACGAGAACATGAACATTTTCAATAATACATCATCATGATGTATCTCCCACTGATGCATGAGTTCATGAAACTCACAGAAATGTTGAGTAGGGTTGTCCTCCTTACGCTCTCTAAATATGGGCAAATAATCGCCCCATTCATTCGGAGAAGGGACATCATTAGGAAAACCGGGAATAGCAGAAAAATTAAAAGGAGCAAACCTCCAAGCAAGGATTTTCTCCATATCAAACCAGTGGAGTCACCAATTGGTCCTCGAATCATGGAGTCGTCAGGTGAAAGATGCGCAGCTTCAAATGTGTCTGGTATTTGTTCACCATCAAAGGCCAGATCCTAACGTTGTGTCTTCCCAGGAAACTTCTCAAGCTGAGAAAGCAGCTGCTGAAACCTTCTCGAGAAAGCTCCTCTGGGTGAGCTTTCAAGTGTGCTAAAAGTAGCCACAACTGAAACAGTGAAGTGGAAACATTGGAGTCGCCACAGTGGAGTCGTTAGGTGCACAGTAGCAATCTTCGATGTACTAGGTTTTGATGCACCCTCAGAACCCAGTAAGCTTTGTCGTTCAATCCCAGGGAAAAATCTTCAATTTTGTCCCCGGCAACGGCGCCAGAAATGTTGGCATTGGAAGTCACTCCTGGATTGCGGCAGGAGCAGAGCCCAACGCCCATCAGTTTATGTCATGAATAATTTTAATGGGATGATCAGATGGATAGAGGCCTAGGAAGATATCGCTCTAACTCAGAAAAGCGGGCCTAGTATGTAACAACAGAAGAGGTCTTGATCTAACTTCAGTCAATGGGTTGATTATAAGTGAGAAGATGGAAGACTTGGTAAGGGGAGTGAGCAAGACTGCCTTGAGCATCAGGCCTTTCGACAGCTTGAAGAGGAAAAACTCAGAACACAAGATCCTCTTGGTTCAGAGTTTCGGGGAACTGAAAGGTGACTTGACTGGATCTTCCAATTCCAAGTCATTCAGCGTTGAGAAAATACAAGAACTGATTAGAAACAATGCAACCATTACAGTGATCCAACCTACATCATCCTATAACGGTGCAACTCGACTGGATCCTCCAATTCCGAGCGATTCTAACACAGTGTAAACAGAGAGATGGAAAGAGGCTAACATTCATAAGGCAATAAGTCTCAAGTGCCAATACATAACCAGAACAACCAATGCTTCATCAAAACTTTACAGTCGGGAGCCTAGCTCAACCATCCCTTCCTTACAAAAATACAAAACTAAGTACATATACTCATCAACTTTCGCCCAACAGAGGCGTTTCAGGATTTTCAAGGTGCGACGTCTCCTCAATCAAATCCGGCCTGTACTCCTCTATCAGACGTCACCTTAACTTTGCATGGCCTTTGCAGGGGAGGTAGTTGAAACATTAAAGGCTAAAATAGCGTGTGCAGACTCCTCTGGTCAGACGAGAACTCAGCATGGCTTCTTTGGAGAAAACCAGCGTACAGGACCATCTCAGGCAGACTGCCTGTCGAAACCTCCATGCTTTGCATTTAACGAGTGAGTCGAGGTTTCAACTACCTCCATCCACCTTCATTTATTTTTAGCAAGGACCAAGATCGAGGTTGAGCTGAGCTGGTCTCTGGAGAACGCGGTGATCCCTTCTGCAGCTAAACCCGGCGCTTCGGCCCTTTGCACAGATCTTTCTATCACCCCAAGTGACCACGAGCTGTGACCCTGTGCATATCTTCAAAGGCGCTTTCGAGATTTCAGTGTTTCGAGCTTCGGGGCTTTGAAATGCAGTGGAAGGAGGAGACCCTCTGTTCTCCCGAAGTCCCGATAGCCGAAATGGCTTGATCGCGCGCCACGTGTCCCATTGGATGGACGGCCTAGATCATCTCTTGATCAACGATCCTGGTTCTTTTCGACGTTTCGGGCTTTGGGGCTCTAAAATGCAGTGGAAGGAGGAGACCCTCTGTTCTCCCGAAGTCCTGATCGCCGAAATGGCTTGATCGCATGCCACGTGTCCCATTGGATGGACAGTCTAGATCATCTCTTGATCAACGGTCCTGGTTCTTTTCGACGTTTCAAGCTTCGGGGATCTGAGATGCAATGGAAGGAGGAGACCCCCTGTTCTCCCGAAGTCCCGATAGCCGAAATGCCGAAATGGCTTGATCGCGCACCACGTGTCCTATTGGATGGACGACCTAGATCATCTCTTGATCAACGGTCCTAGTTCTTTTCGGCGTTTCGGGCTTCGGGGATCTGAAATGCAGTGGAAGGAGGAGACCCTCTGTTCTCCCGAAGTCCCGATAGCCAAAATGGCTTGATCACACGCCACGTGTCCCATTGGATGGATGGCCTTTGAATAAAACACACTCGGCTGGTTTTCAAACCCCCCTTCTATGCATTTACACCAGGGGCCCGAAACCAGAAGAAAACACCATCTTGCAAGAATTTGCGCTAACATGATGGATGTTGTTGTTGCTAATAGAATGGAGGCGTTGAAGAAAAATGATGGGCCCTCCAGGGCCAAGCTCAAGTCAATATGGCTCTCGGTACTCTATGTCTAGGATCTGTGGGTCTCGAGACATAATCTACTTAGTTATCCCTAGGATAGGGGATAACAGTACCCACTGATTCTAGCGAAGGATAGCCCAAAACAATATCCACTTCATCCATGTCCATAGCATAAAAATCTGAATGAAACACATATTTATCCATAGTAATCTTCAAATCTTTAAAGCTTTGAATATTTTCACCTTCAATCTGTGTGCTTTGAATATTCTTTGCAACAACTTGCAATCTATTAACCAACTGAACATTGATAAAATTATGCCTGCATTTGGGGTTAATAGAAACGATGATATTTTCTTTTTGAATACATCATGGAACCTGTAATATAGAATTTCCACATGAAAATAAACCCTTGGTGCAATATTTACACTTACTCTTCGTATGAGACCACTTGTCTAAAAGTAATTTTTCAAGTGCTTCCTCAAAAAGTGACAACCACTCAAAATAGTCAAATGATTCCTACCATTTTAAAGCATCATCTTGAAACCCCAATGTATATAAAAATTCCACTTCTCTTTCTTAAATGACTTCCTGTATTTTATGAATTTTTCAATATGATAACCATCATCTTTTCCAGTAAATAACATCTTTCTTGGGAGAAATCTGCAACAAAAACTAGGGTTAAAAATAACTTACTGCAAAAAATCACGGTTTTTCTAAAAAAAAAAAAACCTGAAAAAAGTTTGAATTTAAAATGCTCATAACTTCACTTCCTAGACTCCATTTCGACTAATTTGTTTTTTTGAAATTGGGTATTTTTCCGAGAGCAATCCAAATATCCAATTATTTTCTGAAAATTCTAAGTAGAAAGTTTCAGATCTGATCCTGAAGTGCACCACCCCCATTTTTTCTTAAAAAATTCAGCAAAAATAACCAAAAAAATCTTCCCTTCTTTGCCCAAGGAAAAAGATTTGATACCAAATGTTATACACTTGAACAGATCTGTAAATATACTCACACAATAACAAGAATAAACACAACCATTCACTGAAACACTGAACACAAGAAATAGAGAAAACCCTTGAGGTAGGGTAACACCATATATTTCTTTATGGAAAGAATGCACTCCTCAAGCAATACTTGTGTGTACATCAACAATATTCTTCTCCATGCCCATTACATTGCTTACATATCTTTTTTATAGTATTCTTTATCTCCTAGGAACATTCTAGAGAAGGAATCTTCTAGAAAGCCCATTAATTATTTCTAACTACCCATTTATTATGTGTAACTACCATAGTGGGCTTTATTTAATATTATGGTGGACCTAGTCCACCTTTTATTGAATATCCTCCACTAATAATATGTAATACACATTCCCATTGGGCACCTCCCATATTACCACCCATATAACCTCCCTAGGTATAGTACATTATATTACCATATATTATTCCTTATGGAAGGAACGCACTCCTCAAGCAATACTTGTTTGTACATCAACAATATTCTTCTTCATGCCCATTACATTGCTTACATATCTTTTTATAGTATTTTTTATCTCCTAGGAACATTCTAGAGAAATAATTTTCTAGAAAGCCCATTTATTATTTCTAACTACCCATTTATTATGTGTAACTACCATAGTGGACCTTATTTAATACTATGGTGGACCTGGTCCACCTTACATTGAATAGTCTCCACTAATAATACCTAACCCCCATTCCCATTGGGTACCTCTCATATTACCACCCATATTACCTCCCTAGGTATAGTACATACATCCTCCAAGGGTCCACAAGTCATATGAATCATGCCAAGTAAGTCACATTTAATAAAAGAACCACCCAAACAAGTGCATTAAATCCCCCCTTTTCAAATTAAACACATGCTCAAAGACCTTATAAACTTTGTCAAATTTAATTATGGGAGGGGTGTCATGGTGCCCTATTGGGTAGGACAATCCTCGAGTCAAGGAATGTTTCCCAAGAAAACCCTATCTAGATAATGTAATGAGTATGAGGTGGATTGAGGAAAGACTCTTGGGCATGGATTTCTTGACATATCAAGGGTTCATATTGTCTTATTTATGGGTGTCTTTATGGAGGGTGTGCTACATCCTTGAGTTCCCTTTATTTGTAGTGCAACCTTTTTCCAAGCCCTTTATCTTCCTTTTCATTAAGTCCGAACATTGAGTGTTATGTGCAATGGAAATAAAATAGCACCACAATGTCACTTAAAGTTAGAACACATTAGGTGCTATGTGCACTAGAAATAAAAGAACACCGCAGTGCACTCCCCCTTCAAGCGAGACACTTTTTTATCTTTTACTTAAAAGTCCTTTATTACTTTAGAGAAGCATTTCATGGCTCTCAGGACTTTAGGGCGATCATTTATGTATGATATCATCTACAACACCTCTGGGCCTTTAGCCCCTTCTTCCCATGAAATGCGGTACAAGCCCTTCTTGGGGTCAATGCACCCGAAAACCCGAAAGATGAGGGTACGAAGGGGAAGAAGCATGGAAAGTGGTAAGTATAAGAGAGAATGGTACGATGACCCTTCAAGGAAACCCCCCAGTAGAAACCATTTTCCCGAGGGTGACCAACTTACCAGAATAACATGCCAACCACCAAGGAGAAATTAGGCAAAAGATATATTTTCCAAGCAAACGTTCCATAATCAAGAAAGGACTCTTTGCAACATGCTTGAATGCTTCAAATATTAAAGTGACACTTACCATGAGACTGGACTGGTTACCTCATGAAGCAAAACATGTTGTCTTCTGGAGCCATGCCGGTGTAGTGGATGTCGCTTTGTACTAATGATAATGGTGGTGAACTGTGGTGAAGAAGAGGGGCTTTGTGGGCTATGTTATCCATCCGACACTCGGAACTCCATGTCTACTACCTAAGGGCCTTGAGACATCATCTCCTTAGTTACCCCTAGGCTAGGGGGGTAACAGGGAAAAAAGATGAAAAACAAAAAATGAAATGATTAATACATATTTTGAGCTTAGGTGCTCTTGTAATATTCATTTTTATTGTAATAGGGAACTAATGCAATGAGAGAGCTACTTAGCATTGTAGTTTCCTAGTCTAAGGGAAGTGTTGAGATCTTCCTAGGTATAGTTGAGATCTTTTCTCAACCTATCCCTTGAATTGTGCCTAGATCCTAGTTTAGTGGATCTAGAGAGTTATTCTCTCCTTAGAATGTTGCGGTAGTTCTCAACAATGAAAAATTATTGAAGTACCTATATGCAATTTTTTTCTTTAGACAAAAAAGAGTATCATAAGCTCTTTGGAGAAGAATAAACAATTAGGTTTGTTTTTGAATTACTATCCGCCTTTGTAAAAGGAGAATAAGCCCCTTATTGGGAGAAGATTGTAAGCCCTTTGTAAATGAGAGAACCAACCCCTTATTGGGGGGAGATTTCAGCTCTTTGTAAAGGAGAGAACCAGCCCCTTATTCGGAGAAGAATCCAACCCTTTTTGTAAAAGGAGAAGCCTCTTTGAAAAAGAAAAAATGAAGCAGTTCATTGATTGAACGAACCTGGAGATGTAGCCAACAGTTGGTGAACTCTGTTGTCAATCTGGTTTGCATATTGTTTTATGTGTTTGTTGTTTTGAACTTCAGTTTTTAAACGCTGAACTATATTGCCAATTTTCATGTTAAGAATGGAAAATTGAAAAATCTATAAAGTATCTGAAACGGAGAAAAACCGAGTCAGTTTTAAATTGCCAGTTTTCGGATCAATGACCACCAAGAACTGGTACCCATAGTCCAGGACTGACAAATTAATATATCAATTGTAGGGAACAAAGTATTTCCCCGAGATCGATTTGAAGTCCAGATGCCAACCAGTTTGGATAAGTGAGATAGACACTTGGAATTGTGAATGGAATTGACAGTTTGCAAGAAGAAATCCACGATTGCTTTGTCATGTACAGAAGCTGAATACAAGGATGCAAGGGTTGCAACAAAAGAAGCAATGTCGAAGAAATGAATCCAAGGGTGAATGAAATCTTCCTCAAAAGGAAGCTACAACTCTATCGTTATAATCAAAGCACCATACAATCAGCGAAAAATCCAGCCTTCCATGCAAGGACCAAGCACATTGAGAAACATCATTATTATGTCCAGGAGAAGATATAGGAAGGCCAAATCATGTTGAAATACTGAAGGACTGAAGACCATGTAGTGTACATCTTCACCGAGTCATAGAATGAAAGTGAAGTTCGTTGTGTTTAGAGACATGTTGGGTCTTAAACAAATTCATCAATCTCCTTGCACTATCATATTTGGAATCAACTCCACCTTGATGTTTTCCTAATGAACCATTTGTCTAGTTTCTTATTTGCATTGCATGCAAACTCCAAAAATAACATTTGGAGGATGTTTATCCATGCAGCGGTGGCGCTTGAAGCTCTCTGTGAGCATGGAACATGATGATATACAATAAACATAAAATACATTTCTTTATTAGTAATAAAATATCAATCCATATTTCCAGAACTAAATCCTTATCACTTGACTCCAACAGTATCAATAGCCCTTTCTCCCATAAACATTTGTAAAGAAAGTCCTGGGAATCTGATAATAGGATATACAATTGTTAACCAAACTAGGCAGATTTTAAGAAAAAATCTGTCAATTGACTATGACTTCTCTAAACCACACAACATAAAACAAAATTTCCCATAAAGGAAGCAGCATAACGAAATCTCTATGTTTCTTTGTAAACAGTAAAATTACTTTCTCTTCTTCTCAAGACAAAATTATAAGATATGATACAACGGATTTGGCATCTTAAAAGTGTGATTTCCAACAGCAGGGCCACTGATGTCACTCCACTGATCACCAATAACACCTTTGATACGAAAACCTAGACTCTCCAGGTCTAACCTCTGTTTGGACTTGAATGTTTGAATATCCATCTGCAACTCATCTTCAGACCTGAAATGTATAAAGTTGAAACAATATGTAAATTTATCAGTGCTGATATTAACAAGCTATGAAAAACGTTCTCATTTTCAACACCAAGGCTAAAGGATGATAATAGCCCATGACTTTACTCATATACTGTATCCATTCAAATAACTATTTCTAGTTTAATTCCCTGCATTCATGTTCATAAAACTAAACAATCACCACATAAAGAATTGAAAGAACACATCTTAAAAGGGAAAAAAGAAAAAGAAAAGCAAACAATTTAGTCACCACAAGCTAATCTGATGGTTGGAGTTATTTTTCGACACGTGCAATTTAAAGCAATGGAGTTCACAAAAATAGCATTTTGGATGTAAGGTTCTTACAAGCATTTAACTATTAACCTGTTTGCAGTAGATTATAGGTGATACATATTTGCATCTCTTTTGCTTAGTTTGACTCAGATTTATATTCTGAATCCACAAAGTGAAGTCTCTACATCTTTCACAGCTATAGTCAATTCAACTAGTATTTGCATCTTTCAACATAACTCCAATTATGCATCATAGTTCAATTCATGCATCTCAGCAGAGTGGGCACCAAATTTTCTAACTACACGATGAGCTGGACTTTACAGAATAAGAAGCATTTGGAGGTACAATATCAGAAGAGTAGGTGAAAGTCGGTGAAATCTAACGGATAAATGAGATTCACTGGCCATATACACCCTTCAACAGGAAATCAAACACCAGGATGATTAATTCAGGACTAACTACCTTAATTTTGAGTATGATTTTAGTCAAGAAAAAGAATATTTGCATCCTCATGCTTCCAACCAATCAAGGTATTCGGCAGATCCATTCTCAGAAAAATCAATCATGCAAGCTCTGGATGTTAAAGTATTTTGGGAGGGGCTGATAAACAAAAATTAGAAGCCATGGTTAAAGTTCAGCTTTATGAAAAATAACGACAACCGTCTTTCAAATCTGAGTCACAACCTAGATTCAAGGCCAGAAATGTTTAAAAAAACATCTTTCTTATCCTGATCTGAAATTTAAAGAAAGAGTAGAATGTAAGACTGAAACTTGAGGCCGCTATATTCTGGAGAACGTATAGCCATTTGGGAAGGGATGGAATGGGCCAGATGCTTGGGTCCAGATGCATGTTCATCAATATTGATTTTGAGAAAACATATGACAAAGTGGAATGGATGTTCATCATTCCCAGGTAGAAGGTCCTTGTTTTTGGCCTCTTTTCATAAAAGTTGTGGAAACCTTCTTTGTCGATGCTGCAGTTTGTCCGTCTCTCAACAAACAAGATTTGAGAAAATTGGTCTTCTGAAGTCGATTTGACTAGAGTTCCTGTCGGTGCTTGCTTTGTATGTGATGGCCACATAAGCTTCAGGGTATCCTTTTCAGAAAAAAATGGTTCAGGGTCTTATCAAAGGCATCCCCTTGCCAAGCCCTAAGGATGATCAACTAGTTAATGAGCACTTAGTTGATGATTCCTTCCTCACTTTGTTGGAGGAAAAGAAGACCTTTGATAACACAAAGGGCTATCCACAGATCTTATGTCAGACCTTTGGCTCCAACCTCCAAATGGCCAAAACAAGGTGCTTTTGTTTGAGCCAAATAAGACGCCCTTTATTGGATTGGGGGCCAAGGATGGAACTAGATGCAGCTCGTGAAGTTTTCAAATTCCAGGGGATCCCCTTTGCATTTTACATATCCACCAAGAAACTGTGAGATGTAGACCTTCAAAGGGTAGCCAAGAAAATCAATAAATGGATTACAAAACCCATGTCCCTGATAGCCAAGTTCTAGATCTGTACTGAAGTGTTGGGCACCACTCTTGAAGTACCCCAGTTTGACAAGTTTTTGATTATGCATTTGGCCATATCAGAGCCAGAAAAGCATGTAGAGGTTGAGCAAGGCAACGATGGATGGAAACTGATGGAGGTCAACCTCCTGATCGGGGAGGGGCACTATCTCTGCAACTTCCTTACATGACACTTTGCACTAGCCAGTTGGCCTAATGATCTTGTTTTTTATCTCTAGTGGTTTAGCTTTGTGGTGAACATGTATTTATTGGCCTTGCATGGCATCCATTTTGAGTTGTTGAGAGGACTGGTGGATATCGGTTGTGGTTGTGCTTGCAACCCTTTTTTGTATAAAATGCATGTAACTTTTATTGCATATTAATAAAATGAGAATCAAATTTATTCAAAGAATAAATAAAAAGAGTTTGAAAATTGTCGTTCATTTGTAAATGGAGTAAGCATTGGGTTAAGAAATGACCTCAAAATGGGCCTCGTGAGAGTGGAAGAGGTAAAGTATCTCTACACACGATACCTACTTCTAAGGTTGTTATAAGTATAAAGTTGAAACTAATAGATAGGAAAAATATTGTAGTGTATGGATTTTCAACTTTTGACTCACACATGAATACCTACTAGCGAGGTCAGGGTGTGACCCTCTTCTGTATTGTGTCCATGTGTGAACTGCCCAATGATGATACGATATCTCTCTAAATTGTCATTCTATGGTGGACCACCTTCCTTGAGTTCCCCCTACCTTAGCCTAGATGTGTGACCTCTTAGGGATATCTAGAGTTTTGGTAGGACTCCTGGATGCCTTCTCTCTCTTGGTCCCTAGCCCTTGGTCACCAGTTTGATTCACTTTAACCATCGAGGCACTCATGTGGGGTATTTCCTAACTTTAGGGGTTCATTAGGGGCAAAACACCCAATTGGATCCATAATCACTTAGGATTCTTCATTACGGGTCCATGACAGCCAAATTTGTTTGGGACTGCTATTAATGGGCTCAAATGAGTTAGACCTTCATAAACCCTCCTAATCTCTTGGTGGAGAGTGTACTGCAGGTTCCTAAAGAGGGTGGTACAACTCTGTTCTACAACATGCATAGGAGAGGGGTATTTTGGCTTAAAAACCAATGGCACAGTCTTAGAAAACGCACAGTATTGAGTCAATGTGTGTAACATGACTGTCTTACAACTCAAGCCCTCTGACAACTAACCTAATGTACACTTATTCCTTGAGGTAGGGTTGTACAACTGTGTTCTACAACATGCATAGGAGAGGGGTATTTTGGGCTTAAAAACCCATGGCACAGTCTTAGAAAACCCATAGTATTGAGTCAATGTGTGCAACATGACTTTGTCTTACAACGTAAGCCCTCTAACAACTAACCTAATGTACACCTATGCCTTGAGGTCTTTCCCTTGCTTATTTATACCATTCAATTCCTCTTAGTAAAGTCTCTTGGATTTTTCTTTCCTTCTCCTATTACCTTGCAAATACACACTCAGATTAAAAATACATCTTGATCTAGGCTCTCTTTCATGTCTTCCATGCTTTTGGGATACTTTCACTTGTCATCTCCATAACCTCTATAGGGACCTCTTGTGATTAGCTTGGCTCCAACCTTGAAGGCTTGATTGATTCACATCTTAGGGCATCTTCATTGGCATAGTTCCACTTAGCTTGGATAATTCAACCCTACAACCTCAAGGGAGGTTCCATCACAGCTAAAGCAAGGGAGGTATCATCCCCTTGAGGGCACTTAGGTCTCTCTACTCAACATTGTCATTGATATATCTTTTATGGTAGTAGATCTAGTGCTATTTACATTTATGGATATATATATTTTTGCATTGGAGATTAGGTTCAAGTCTTGTTTTGCAAGAAAGTTGAGTTACATCTGTAGGATCATCTAGGATGTGGATCACTCTTTGAGATCTGTCACAATTGTCTTCTTCAATCTTTTGACCACCTATTTCAACTAGGGGTCAACATCATGTATCATGAAGCTATGTACCATATGGTACAACATATTTTGAAGATTTATGGCTCAGCAGGGAAAATGTTTCCCCGACACATCTTTCTATGTAATCGGAATGCCCGCTCCCCTGCGTGGGATAATAATGTAATAGGTCAGCATGAGTAATATTTTAGGTTAGTTGCCTAGGACTTTATCATTAGGGAAGTCCTTTCATCGAGTGTTTTTTTTCCTCAGATAATTGATCTAGCCTAACAGGGCATTTTAATTATCCTTGAGTTTTTCCCTCACAATAATCCTCCAAAGTGGTGAAAGGTGTTATAATGATTGAGCCCAAGGGGTGACTAAGGTCTAGGAATGTTGTAAATGACCATGCTAAACATCTTCTAGAGTTTTGCAGAATTCCCTTAAGTTTTGATAGTTTTTTTTTATTTATTAAAATTCTCCATTTAATGAGAATTTTAATTATTTTTTATGTAAAATGTAAAAATTTGGTCCTTCGGGATTTTGATAGGGGTGTGAGTACTCAAAAGAAATGGAAGAGGACTCCCTACACCCTTGGACCAAATTTCAGCTCAATTGGACAAGTTTTGTTAGGTCATTGTCCATGAGGAGTCAGAGTCAGTGAAAAGTCAGGATTTAATTGGCTAAAAGGTAAAAAGTCAAAATTTGTAAAAAGTGAATAAAGTCATGAAAGAGAGTGGGAAAGGTTTTCTAACCTTTTTCCTAAGTTGGAAAAGTGATTTTCCACTTAAAGAACCCCCCCTTCCTTATCCAACAACTTAAAGTGGTGTTTCCCTAGGAAAAGTGTGCCCCCCTTGCTCATTAACTTGGCCAAAATAAAAAATTAAAGCAAAAAGAGGATCTAAACCCTAAGTGCACCCCCCTTGAGCCTAAATTTATGTTGGGTGAGTGAAAAGGGTGTTTTTCCCCTTCCCCTCTCACCCCTCAAACCCTAAACTTGTCCAAAACCCTAAAAGTGCGCCCTCCTTGACTTTGTCCTCTTCCCTTTGATGTGTGACACTTGGAGCTCATCCAAGGGAGGACTTTCCTCTCTCCCAAGTATAAAAGAATGCCTACCCCTCCTCATTTCTCCATCTATTCTCAGAGCAAGTTTATGTTGCCCAAATCTCTCCCACTCCTCTCTCTCTCTGTCATCTTTTCATTGTAAATCTTGCTGCAAGTATTTGCAGCAATATTTTTCTTGGAATAAAGGAAACTTTGGAGGATATCTTATGTGGATTGGGAGTCTTCTTGATGCTGTGCAAAATTCTTTTATGGGGTGATATTATTGCTTTTCTCTTGTGTATTTCTTGCTTACATTGTCTTGACTAGGAGATCCAAGCAAAGTATTTTGCTTGGGAAAATTGATAGTAGTATTACTATTTGTTTTGTGGGTTTATTTTATAGAATTTGGAAAGTATTTTGCAAGTTCTCTTAGATATACTCACCTCCTTGATTGGTTTTGTAGCAAGTTTTCACTCATTTGCAAGTCACCAAAGGGTTTGAAGAAGTAAATTTCAGATCTGGATATTTACTTGTTCAACCAACCAAAGCCTCCAATAATTTTCTATTATCATTTCTGTCTTTCCCATTTGATTTGAAGCAATTTTTTGTTCTGATATCGTCATCTAAAATCAAATTTCCTGTTCATATTTTTATTCTAAAAATTTGTGTTTTATACACTAACAGAAATTAATGAGTTTTTGAGTGTTTTGCAGCATTTTCCAGCAAACATTTGCTTGTTGTTTTTTTGCAGATTCTCACCAGATCAAGGGGAGGTGCTGCCCATTTTGGGCCTCAAAACACTCAAAGAAAGCCTCCTAAAGCTTGGGTATCAAACGGCCTTCTTTCTATATTCTTCTAAGCATTGTAAGCAGCCCAAGAGAGTCTCTTGGGCTTGTGTTCTTTTTCATAAAGTTAAAAATCTGATATTGTAAATTAGTTTAGTTTGTCCACACCTTGCAAAGTGATTTGGTTATGCCAATCCATGCAATATCGTGAAGGCTAGATCAGTTTTAAATTTTTTGTTTTGCATTTTATTGTTTGCCCCACTTCTCCCATAAAGAGAAGGTTGTCTGGCTAGTTTAGTTATTTCCTTTTAAGTTATTCTTTTACATCTCACCCACCTTGACACAAAATCGGTAGGCTTGTCCTCCTCCTTGTACCATTGTTGTGAGGTTGCAAAGCTATTTAATTTATTTCTTTTTCCCACATTTGTCCTTAAAGCAAGGTTGTGTGGCTATGTAATTGTTGTTAAATATGTAGCAGCTGCAAGAGCCATTCTCCGGAAGGATGGCAAAGACCCTAGCTGAGATCTAGGGCCCCCAATGCACTCCTGGGGTACTTGGTATGGGACCAAACAGTCGGTGCCATGGAAAAAGACCCTTGTTAGGGCCCCCAATATATGACTGGGGTTCTTGGTCTGGGACCAAGCAGTTAAAGCCCCTAGATATGTCTAGGGCTCCTCGACATGGTCCAGGGTACCCATGCATGGGGCATGGGTTGATCCTTGGTCTTGTACCTTGGTGGATAAGACCCCAAAAATGTTCTAGGGCAACTTGATCCTTGATGAGTTATTTTGTTGGTGTATGACCCTCCTTGAAGGTGGGCATGACCACATGAGGGATATATCCCATATGCAATGATGATAAAGTTAATAAGGTCACCTTGAATATGAATGGAAAAGTATTGCCACCAAGCTACCCCACCTAAAACCCCTTTACCCTTGTTGTTTGTTTGGGGTTTTGTTTTTGTCTTAAGGGTTAATGTAAAATATTAATTAAATATTTTAATTATAATGTGTTTTAAATTAATATTTATATTATTTAAAACTTGTTATTTTTAATTTAATTACTATTATTTTTTCCCTAGCCTAAACTATAAATAAAGCCTACCCTCTACCCTTCACACTACACTCTTATGATCATTATAGTGTGCAGATCTCTCCTAGCTAGCTGCAGCCCTCCTTGAAACAGTGAGCGGATCTCCCTTTGTAGTTGCGGCCCTCCTTGCAACAGTGCTCTCCTTGTAGCTACGACCCTCCTTGCAACAGTGTTCTCCTTGAAGCTGCAGCCCTCACCCTTCAGCTTTGTTCAGCCTTGGTTACTCTTGTTGACAGGTACATGTGTGTGATGGAGGTCCTCTCTTGCTGATCTCAAGTCTGTGCCGGTTGTTTGAAGCTACCATCTCCCTCCTGTTGACAGATCTGATTGAGACCTCTTCCATTTCAGATCTGATCCTTTTCTCATTGAGTCGTGACTCCTTCAACACTGATCTGACCTCTATCCTTGAGCCGCGGCCTCCCCTTAAGCTGCCTGAATTTTTCTGTATGTGTGAGGGTTTGGGTCCCTGGAATTTTCTGTGTATGTGAGGGTTTAACCTCAGAATTTTTGAGTGAGGGTTTGGCTGCCTGAATTTTCTGTGTGTGTGAGGGTTTAACTACAGAGAATTCTTGTGAGGTGTTTATGTGGTCTCTCCTCCTTGGTGGCAAGAAAATCTATTCATCTCTTGGCAAGAGATTTAACCTATATGGTAGATCTATGAACTAGACTTTTTCTGAGCATATTTTCAGTGATCTACATCACCTATGTGTGGCTGCTCTCCTTCATAAATTTGAGGTAAAGTTCCAGGTAAGATCTTACAGTCAGATCTGTAAGTTCATTAATGAGATCTACTGTCTATCTACTTACATAGATTAGATCAGTTTACCTTTATCAGATCTGGACATTATTTTGAGTTTGGTTCTTATTCCTTGTTTCTGAAGTTTGTTATATTGCTCATGATCAGATCTGTGTTTATTTTTGAGTTTAGATCTATATAATATTTACACCAGCATTGTAGATTAGAATTGATGTTTTATTCTAGAT
Organism: Picea engelmannii; assembly: GCA_009831015.1. Taxonomy (NCBI): domain Eukaryota; kingdom Viridiplantae; phylum Streptophyta; class Pinopsida; order Pinales; family Pinaceae; genus Picea; species Picea engelmannii. Next base: position 8,989 of record ML837587.1, on the reverse strand, counting down.
CTACCATTTAGCTAATATCTAAACTAGCTTAGATCTGAGCACATATGTTTGTTTTTTCTGTTCAAGCAGTGTAGTTTTATTTTCTAAATATAAGACTTAGTTGTTATTCTCTCTGAAATTTTAAAAAGACAGTTTTGTTCTGCTTTACTGCCTAATTCTAACAATTGTTATTTTTCATTTCAAGTTATTTAAATTGAAAATTTTGTCCACACCTTGCATTGTGTTTGGCTCTGCCAACCTTGTAATATCATGAGGCTAGGATAATTTATTTGCTTTGGAAAATAATCAAACTTGTGCCCCGTATTCCATCCCCTTGCCACTTCGATGGATCTTGGGTAACTAAGAAAGGGAAAAAGGACTGTGTGGCTAGTCTAATTAGGCACTCAATCCACTCATTGTTTCAGCCACCAAAATAGGGTGACTTGGGAGGCTACAGGGGGTTGAAGTCGAGGGCAGCTTCACGGCACTACGTGTCCTCCTTGCTTAAGCGCCCAAGCATTCTGGATCTTACCTATGGAGCTAGGGAAGGACCTTGTTTGTCCTTCTTGAGCACCCAACATTTCCTTTTGGTTGAAGGGATAGGGATTTGGGGTAGTCACATAGTCTAGGCTTGTATCTCACACAAGGGAGACTTAAAATCCCCCTAATTCAAGAGAGACTTAAAATTTATTAAAATCAACGTACACACTACATTCACAACACTTGCACTTTCAAGTTCAGTTATCATTCTTTTCAAGTTGTGTAATTTTAATTTCAAAGCAATTTACTTTCCATGCGCTTTAACTTTCTAAGCATTTTCAATTTCAAGCTATCTCTTTCATTGTGAATATTTACATATATTGATGTATCATTGTTTATTGGGCTAATGGTATTCTTTATTCATTAGGATATAATCATCTAAAGCTAAGTCATTCATTGTTTGATTCATTGTGTAAATAGTTCATGTTGTATTTCATTTTGTAGATATATTTTGTAATTGTGTAAGTAAATTTTGGGTATTTTTAGGCACTGGTATGTTTATTGTATTGTAAAGAAAAAGGTTTGCTTGTCATTGGGTTGGGCATCCTTAAATAAAAACCAAAATTAACTCCTAGATCTTTAATTCAACCTTAACATAGTTAAATAGGGTCTACCCCCCTTGGCTTCCCTAGGAGTGAGCTTAGATGGAAGAAGTCCATATCGAGGTGACAGTGGGTTTGGACTTAGGCTTGTGCCTCCAAGGACACACCAAGTGGGTTGGAGACTTCTCCACGTTAATAGGCGTGTATAAGGACGACAACACAATCCAAGTAGCTTCAACGCTTACAGTAACAAATTCTAAGTGAGTTCCTTCCATACTTCTCTTTGTCTTTTCCAACATTAGGGTTTCTAGCTTACTAAAGTAATTTTCGACAAATTAACCCTAGATTGTTAATTTAATTTCCTCTATTAATTTGTTGGTAAAACCTAATCGAAAACCGAAGTGGAGCACCCAATCTCTCCCTCGACATCTCAAACTTCCCCTTAGCCAAGGGCTTCATCAAAGTGTCAACAACTTTCAAATATGAAAGAACATAATCTAGGATCCATGCACCCATTTGAACTATGTCCTTGATGAAATGGTACCTAATCTCAATGTGCTTGGAGTAAACATGAAATAATGAATTCTCAAGGAGCTTGATGCAACTCTGATTTTCATAGTAAACCACTATGGACTCCAACATTTGACTGGTGAACTCTACTAATAGTTGCAAAGCCAAATAGCCTCACAACTAGCAGCACTAGTTGCCATGTACTGTGTTTTTACTAAACTTAGTGCAATGGTTGTTTACTTCCTGCTACTTGCTTCCTACAATCTTAGTGAAGTCCAAAGTTTATAGGTACTCATCAATCCATGAGTACCAAGCATATGGTGCTTGCTTCAACCCATAAAGAGTTTTCTTCACAACCTGCACAAAAGGGTATCCATCCCATGCACCTCAAAACCTCTTGGCTAATTAATGTATACTTCTTCCTCAATTAAACCATTAAGAAAAGTCATCTTAACATTGATCTAATATAAAGGTCAACCAAATATTGACACTAAAGACATAATATCTCTAATGAAAGTATACCTGGCAACTGGAGAAAATATCTCCTCATAGTTTATTCCCTCTTTTTGGGGAATCCTCTTACTATGAACCTTACCTTATACTTCTCAATACTGCCATTAGTGGTATGCTTCACTTTGTAGGGCCACCTGGAATTAATCACTAACTTCCATTCTAGTCTCAATACTATCTCTCAAACATCATTCTTCAAGATGGAGTTGTAATACTCTACCTGAAAGAATTCTTGGGCTCTCTTACTTGTTCTTGTGCCTCCTCTACTGTCTAGGTAAACCATTTGGGCCTCCTGACTAAACTAGAAAGAAAAATTGTTTCTATACCAGTACTAAAATATGACTGATCTGAATTTGATTTATTTGGAAACTGTGGATAGGTCTTTGGGACAACAAGCTTCTCTACCTCCTCAGTCTCTATCATAGGAAATATTATCATGACTGAAAAGGTTGACCCCAAAAACCAAAACAAAATCAGAACTGAACCGAACTGGGAAAAATACCGGAAACAAAACTGGTCGACCAAAAAATACATAAAATATTGAAGTTTGATAAAAAAAAAATATATCTTGGTATACATCCATGTAAATTCAAACAATTAGACACAAAATATAAGTTTCCTCATGTATATAACATTGTAAGGGTAAATATAGAAAAATGCACCAAATGCAATACACATTTGAACCAAAATACATTAACATTGAGGCTTTAAACAGCATACGGAGTCCAAAAATAATCATACTGTAGCCTATAATCAAATCAAACTACATAATCATTTGTATCTAGATCCTCTACATTCTTTGCATGGGTATGCTTGGCATCTTGACTCAATGCCCTTGAAGGTACAACACCAAAGTTCGTATCCTATGGTAGTGGAAGTCTTTGCAACTCATCCAAGATAATTTTATTCATGATAGAAGAGGGCATCATTAAATAGATCAAAATTAGGTTTAAGGGTAGTTGTAGGATTTTACTTTTTGTGTTTTTATCTTTTTTTTTTTTTTTTTGTGGGAAGGAGGTACACCGATACAAAACTAGTCAAACTAGTTGGTTTTTACCGTTTTTGTCTTCAACCAGCCAATCTTGACCGAGACCAATCTTGACCAATTATGTGTGGTTTAGACTAGTTCAAGACAAAAATTGGTCATGTCTAGTCTAAGCAGTGGGTTTTACTCGAAAAAACCCACGAACCAATCTAACTAGCTAATTTAGCCAGTGTTGGTTTGGTCCTACTAACATTGTTTGGAGTCTCTTGAGGCTTAGAGGACCTGGCATCCTCATCAAACTTGACATCAAGCTTACAACTATCTTCCATTGGGACAGAATGTAAAGTTTGTAGGTCGTAGAAGTCTCATTGGATCCCACAAAAATACTCTTCAAACTAGAGGGTTCCAACTTAGTTCTTTCTCCTCAAGAATATGAATATATACAAGACAGCCAAAAACAAAACAAAAAAATGTGATGCGTATGGGTTCTTACTAGTACAAGCTTCTTTCAGTGTCTTTTCCTTTAATATCCTATGAGGACACTTGTTCAAGTGTTAGACTACAATGCAACATGCTTCTGCCAAAAGACACATGGGAAAATCTAGGTCATGGATCATTGCCTTGGAAATATCTATGATGGACCTGTTCTTCCTCTCTACAACTCCATACTGTTGTGGTTTCCAAGGCACTTGCAGCTCCCTCTTGATCCCTACTTTTCTACAAAAAGTGTCAAACTCCTTGGAGATATAATCGCCTCCATTATTTGATCTCAACACTTTAATCTTCTTACCTATGTGATTTTCTACAAGAGCTTTATACTTTTGAAACTTCCCGAAGACCTCATCCTTGGTCTTCATTAAGTAAATCCAAGTCTTCTGAGAGGAACCATCAATAAATGAAACATAATAAATGTCACTTTATAGTGAAGCTAAAGTCATGGGTCCACATACATCTAAATGTACTAGGTCAATAATTTCTCTTGACCAATGCTCACTACTTGGGAAAGTAGTATTGTCATGCTTGTAGAGTGAAGAATGCTTGTACACACCTCTCTTCTCGATCTTGAAGTCTGCCAATCCCTGCATCGTGTCATTCAAGATAGACAACACTCCCTAGTGCATGTGACCCAACCTTCGGTGCCAAAGCTCATACAAGTTGTCACTATCATGCACTAGGGCTCTCACTGGATCCGCTAGCAACCTGTACAAACTACCCTCTTGAACACCTTGGGCCAAAACTTGACTAGGATCTAGGCATCTCCTTCAGATGATGGCTTGTTGATCATAAAATTCAGCAACACATCCTAGGTTTGACACAACTGAAATTGAAAGTAGATTCATAGTCAAACCGAGAACATATAAAATACCATTAAGCTCAAGAACATCTCCTGGGGGCATCTTAAATGAGATGGATCCCATTCTTCTACTGGATACATGGAATCATCACCAAGCTCTATTTGTATGCCTGTCTCCTACTCCTGAAATCAACTAAAAGTCTTCTTGTTGAAGGTCATATGTTTGGATGCTCCACTGTCCACATACCATTTGACACCAGACACTGTGTTAGAATAAAGACATGAGACCATGGAGAGCGTTGTATCAAACTTGGATGTAAGATTATCCACTCCGACAGATACTTCTACACTCCCTGCAAACTGGTTCTACTAATGTGGTTTTCCTTTCCCCTTCTTCCTCTTGGGACACTGAGAAGCAAAGTGGCCACACTTTTGACACTTGAAACACTTGACATGGCTTAAGTCTTTCTTTCCCCGATTCGAGGAAACCAAATCCTCTTTCTTTTCTCTCTAACCCTTCTTGGGTCCTCCTTTCCTACTTCCCTTCTTCATCTTGTTAATGTGGGCTAGATTCTTTTCTTCCTCCTCCATACCTGGAGCTATCTCCAATCTCATCTCCTCCTCGATGAAATAATTCCATAGCTTCTCAAAGGTGAGAATCTTATCTCAGGCGCAAACACCCTCAAAAAAATGTTGTCAAGAAGATGACAACCCTCTTAACTTTTCACTCTTAACCTATTCTCCAACTACTACAAGTTGATCACAAAGTTCGGTACTCTTCATCAAATAACTAGCTATAATATCTACCTTGCTCATGTGTGTGGCTCTGAGCTTATTCTTCATAAGTGTCTTTCGATTGATGTTCTCACTTTGATATAGAATGACTAGAGCAACAAACATCTCCTTACCAGTTGTCTTTCCAACGATGCGAGAGATCAAGTGATCCTTCACCAAGTCAAGGATGGCTAACTTTTCCTTGGTCATCTTCTTGTTATAATATTCCAACAAGGAGGATTCGTAGGAAGAGTAACCTTCTTGCACAAGACACCAAAGCACAATGCTCCTCCAAAAGCATTTGCACCCTGCACTTTAACAGAACGAAGTGGGAAGGACCTTCCAATCTGTCTTTGTATTTGACACTGAAGGCATTCATACTGTTGCTACTCGAACACACTGCTAGACAAAACAGATCAGAAACCTAAAATAACCCATCATAGGTCCACAACGCCTTTCTCAATCATGGATCTCAGGCATTGCACCCCTAAAACCTTCCAACAACTCCCTATGCTAGGTAGAAGTCCTATTATCCATACACGAATTCCTAGAAGGTTTCAAAAAACGTGTTGATGTTTGTAGCATCGGACAAGTACTTCCACACATGTATAAGTGTCTAGATGTGTGGAAGTAGTCCAAAGGACCTTTCATAAACTTTGGAAATTCACTTTAATTAAAGGAATTATTAAAGTGAATGTCTTTTATAATTAATGTGAGTTTAACTTAATGAAATGCTAAAGTTATTAGCATTAGTGAATTAAATTAATCTTAACCATTGATCTCAAGTGAGGTGAGATCTAATCTCAACCGTTGATCACTTTGGAGATTAGGGTTAAGGTTCAACTCAATATTATAAAAGACAACCAAGGTGAAAGGAGAAGACACGTCTTGGAGACATCTATTGGAGTCAGTGACTCATAGAGAGAGCAAAGAAAGAATTTTGCTCAAGGAGATCTTAGCAAGGGTGAAGAAGGACTTTCACTTAGATTTCTGATCAGTCCAAAGAAGAAGGAAGCAGCAGTGGACATATCTGGTAGAAAGGATAGATATGGGCATCAAAGGGTATAACTATAGATCAAGTTGTATAGAACCAGAGCAGCATTGTACGTGCGGGACAGGTGCAGAAAAGCACGTACATATGCGTCGCAAAGGTGCAGAGGAGCTTGTACATATGCACCGAACCAGTAATTGGGGGCGCGTACATACGCACCACACAAGTGTAGCAGGGCACATACATACGAACAGAACCAATAGTTGGGGGAATGTACATACGTGCAGGACCAGTTGTCGAGGGAGTGTTCATACGCATTGTACAGGTCGTACAGGACGCAGTTACGGGGTCGTACAACAATGAGCAAGGTTGTTGGGTTGCAGAAGTTTGTTGTATTTTTATGTTTCTATTCTCAGTGGGAAAATTTCCCAGTTTGGGAGCCCCTTGTAAGCTTGGATGTTATTTGAATGAAAATTTGATTTTGAAGGGGAAATTTTTTTGTGTTGTGTGAAGTTTGATTTCTAGTTTTTGCTTCCGGTGTTTTATTTCCAGTCAGTATATTTTATTCTGTGTGTTGTAATTTTATCTTTAGCAAGGAAAACACAAGGTAATAGTTTATATAGGTGTTGGGGATTGAGTTTTCAACATGGGATCAGAGCTTGCACTCTGAGAGGGAGACCAATTTCAGATACACAGCAGTTCGGTGCAGTAGATCTGTTAGATCTCCAAGGAGATCTCTGTAGATCTATAAACCAATAGTGATATTCTTGTGGGTGCTTGAAGGAATAAGCACACGACAATGTTTTTGTTCAGATCTATAAATGCCAGCAACGAGTTTAAGGTTTGAAGACCGGTTGGATGGAGCATCTAATTTCCTGTCCTAGAAGGTGAGGGTAACCTTGCTTTTGAAGGAACGTGACCTTTGGGAGATTGTAGACAAGGTTGTTCCTCCATCGACAGATGCAACTCAATTGGTGGCTCGTGAGAAGAAGGACATCAAATCCCAGGGAGTGATCATGGACGTTGTGAAGGATCATTTGATCCCTCACGTAGCAGAGAAGCAGTTAGCCAGAGAAATGTTCAAGGATCTAGTGGATTTGTTCCAGAGTGACAAATTCAACAGGAAGATGATCTTGAGAAACAATCTCGGATCTATCCAAATGTCAAGATCTGGCAATGTTACCAGCTACTTCATGAGGATAACCCAGACACATGATCAACTTGCGGCCATTGAGGAGAAAGTGGAAGAGGCAGAACTTGTAAATGTGGCATTGAATGGTTTCACCAAGTCATTGAAACCATTTGTCAAGGGAGAATGCACTCGGGAGAAACTTCTAATTGGGAGAGGCTTTGGGATTATTGCATCCAGGAAGAGGCTCAGGAGGAGTCTAAAGCCATCAGGAAGGGAGATGGAGAGGAGAACCTGGCCTTGGTCAGTCAAGCCAAGAAGGGAAAAGGAAAGGGTGCCAAGGGTAACCGTGGGGGGGAAACCTCACAGTCAAGGAAGAAAGACTTGAGTAAGATCAAGTGTTTCACGTGCTACAAGAGTGGTCATTATGCAGCTCAGTGTCCGAAGAAGAAGAAGGGACAAGGGAAATCATAGCAAGTAGCAACATTAGCAAAAACTCAGTTGGATGAGTTTGCTGCGAAGTTTGAGAAGAAATTCATACTAGTCTCATGCCTCTCCACTGGCACAGTCACAAGGAGTGCATGGTACTTGGACAATGGTGCATTATGTCATATGATAGAAGCATGGGAACTATTCAGCAGTCTAAAGAAGGACTTAGGCATCCATGTGGAGCTTGGTGATGATGCCAAGTATGCAGTGAAGGGAGAGGGAACAATTTTGTTCCAACACCGGGACTAAAGAAGAATTTTCTCTTAGTCTTAGTAATGGAGGACAGGGGTTTTTCCATCATGTTCAAAAAAGGGAAAGTACTCATACATCCAGAGGGAGCTAGCCCTGACATAGAACTGAGCATTGGGGTTAAAGAGGGCAATTTATACAGGTTGTGGGACAAGCCTGTTTAGGCCTTGGTACATGACAGTGACAATCTATGCGATTTATGGCACAGGAGGATGGGACACCTGCATTACAGGGCGTTGTTGATTCTGAGGGAGATTGTCATTGGTCTTCCAGATTTCAGTGTTGAGTAGCAGGGCATGTGCAAAGGGTGTGCACTTGGCAAGAATGCCAAGACCGCTTTTCCAAGCAGCAAGAGTAGATCCAAGGGGATCTTGGATCTTGTAATTTTAGATGTGGGTGGACCGATGTCAGTGGCATCAGTGCAGAGAGCGCTATATTATGCGACATCCATTGATGACTATTCCAAGAAAACATGGATCTTCTTTATGAAGACCAAGGACGAGGTCTTCAATCGATTTCAGAAGTTCAAGGCCCAAATGGAGAACCAGACATGGAAGAATATCAAGGTCTTGAGGTCGGATAGCGGGGGAGAGTACACCTCCAATGACTTCAAGAATTTTTGCAAGGAGGCAGGGATCAAGAGGGAGTTGACAGTCTCATACAACCTCAACAAAATGGAGTTGCGAAGAGAAAGAATCGATCCATTATCGGTTCTTCTAGGGCTATGATACATGACCAAGATCTGTCGATGTTTCTTTGGGTGAAAAGGAATGTAACATGACAGTATATGTGCAGAACAGGAATCCTCACAAGGTATTAGGGGACAAGACTCCCGAGGAAGCATTCATGGAAGTTGTTGACCGCCCATTTGACAACGGTGGTCAACTCATGTGCCATGAAGTATTCATCTATGTTGAAGACAGTTATGGTTCTACTTGGGTATCTGATACCCCAGCACTTAAATTTTTGTAATCGAAATTTCCGCACCCCTGCGTGG